>CM029014.1:15780844-15826489 GCA_016801055.1 Panax notoginseng
TGTTGCACTCTGCAGTCGGAGAAGACGACCGACCGGAGCACAGGCTGCACCACGGCTGCCCCCCCACACCGCCCCCCCGCCCCCTCCCCCTCCCCTAGTCCCGCCTGATCCGCCTCCCTACCGGGTCAGATGCCCCCGCCTGCCCCCTATTCCGCCTCTGAGTGTTTGCATAGTAAAATCTTTTATAAGTTATTCGTTTTATTAGATTATAAATAGAATATATTATATTTTATTTAAAAGATTTTGCTTTAAATATGGACCGTCAGATTAAAGTAAATCAATCTAGACCGTTCATGAGTTAGTTACTATGCAGTCTATTTTTCTATAAATAGAAGCTCATCCTTCATTATTTTTCTTACGAATTCACTGAAACTCTAGAGAGAGAAACTATAGAGAGAAAGAAGAAAAGTATTATGCTACTTTCACTACTCCGATATCAAGTTTCTTTTACGGTAAGGGATATTATTTGTTGTTCTCGTATAGGTTATTTCTTTCATTCTTATTCATGAAGAAAACTTCTGTTATTCCATTCTTTATTATTCTGTTGGAATAACCTGTATACGCGGCTACCCTATACTTGGTGAAATTCGTCTGTTATTATATTTTCATTATTCTGTTGGAATATCATGTCTGTGCTTTAACCCGGACCTGTTCTATTATTTATTATTCTGTCGAAATATCATGTCTGTGCGTTTACGCCAGACCTGGTTCCATTATTTATTATTCTGTCAGAATATCCTGTCTGTGCTTTACGCCGGACCTGGTTCCATTATTTATTATTTTGTCAAAATATCATGTCCTGCATTTACCCCGACCTGGTTCCATTATTTATTATTCTGTCGAATATCCTGTAGGTGCATTTATGCATGACCTGGTTTCACTATTTATTTTTCGTTGGAATAACCTGTATGTGCGGTCTATCGCATGCTTGGTGAAATTCTTTGTTATTCCATTCTTTATTATACTCAGTTGGTTAAAGTTTTAGCTTTTATACTCCATGAAATTTAGTGGAATATCTTTGATATTTGCGCTTCATCCAATATCTTTTCATGAAAATATTCTTCTGAGCATTCTTGAATTTTACTCTACAAAAGCAGTATCATGTTGATAATTTTGGACGTTGTTGTTCCTGGATAAATTAATTCTTGAACTTGTTTTATTGAATTCTTATATCATTGTCATCATCCTCATGTTTATATTCTGTTGAAAGTCATCTGTGGCCTGTAGTGCATAGATGGACTTGGTATGATTATGACCAGGATTATTCGGTATAATCATGACCGTAATGTTACAAATGATGTGGTAAAAGTCCTCATTGGCCCGTAGTGCATTGATGGACAGTGGTTGGCATGATCATGACCATTAATGAATACACAAATATTCTTGCCCGTAGTGCATGGAACTTGTGGTCGTGATACTAAAGAATTATCCTTGGCCTAGTGCAGGGGATTTCGATGATGTGAATTATTTATTAAGTTGAGTCCCAGCGATAAAAGTCATAAAAAATCTTTTAAATCATAGAAATAGTAGATTTTATTCTCTACTTGACTCTTCTAATGGGTTGCTTGTTTCGCTGCAGTTAAACTTGATGTTTGTTTATATTGTATCAGTTTAACACTGTTTAAGGCTAATGATAATTTATTCTGCATTATCTTAGTCATAATAATTCTTACTGGCTAGTTGAGCTCACCCTTTCTTTCACTGTTCTCTTCAGGAAATGAGAATATAGTTGGGACGAGTCGGGGAACGGAGTGACGGACCAGATGATAGCATTAGTAGTCCTTACTATTCTATGTAAATAGTGTGATAATAAATATAATGAGGACCCCATTGAGTTTGTATATTGTCTATCTAACAATATTTGTATTAAAACTCACAGAATATTTTTAATCGTATTTTACACTACTCTTTATAATTAAGTTTATTTGAATTTTGTACCATGTATTTGGGCGACTCAGAATAGTGATGTATACCTATTTTGGGGGCGTCACATATTCCAACTAAGATCTGAGCATTTTATGCTAACAACATTTTATAGCATTTAGTTCATACCCCATATATTTATATATATATATATATATATATATATATATATATATATATATATATATATATATATAGGAATGATCCATATCATCTATTTGCTATGGATCAAAAAATAGCATATAGCATCTATACCGTTTGTGTATTTAATGAATGGCTAAGATAAGTTTTAGGAACACGTCGTCCGCTAGAATTACTAGCGGACGTGATTAATCAAAAATTAAACGCTTATGCCCCCATTTATGCCAAATAAATCAGTTAGTCTACCAACATCCGCTAGTCTTACTAGCGGATGGATATTGAAAAGGTAATACGCTACCGTCGTGAATTGGGTAAATTGGCTAGAACCTTAGAATAGAAAATTCAACAAATCGGTGAATGCTACAAATCGGCGAATGATACAGTCTGCGAATTGGGTAAGGATACAAAGTTAATACGGTACAGTCTGCGAATTAGGTAAATTGGCTAGAACCCTAGATGTAAATACAGCTAATCTGCGAATTGGGTAATTGGATAGAACCCTAGAAGCAATATACAGCAAATCGGCAATAAGTTTGGCATATTTAGTCGGTAAGTTTGTTATTTAACCTCCAACTCTAATCAATCTATAAGGTTATGATATGAAAGCTTCCTTGTCAAAAAGATGTATGTTATTGGTTTGATATGTTGCTGCTGCTTCTATTATTATTTGGTCATTAGTTTGCTGATGGAACTCTTTTTGTTTTGTCTAGTTTGAGGACTGGAAATGTAATTTCAACTACAGGTACTACAACAATAAATTGCAAAGGACTGAAGTATTAGATTTCTTTTCTTCTTTCTGCTGGTTTCTATACGTTTTTCCTACATATCAGTTCAGTCAAAAGTAGACGAGGCTGAGGGAAAACTGCCTAAGAAAACTGCCATGAATTTGGTTAAGTTCATAGAAATTGAAAGCATACATAATTATAATTATTTGAAATTGTTGTGCTTAGTTGGGATATTATGAATAAATTGTTATACATGTTATTAATGATGAAAATTTGGTTAGAACCATGTATAAAAGCTTATGAAATTTGGAGTGCAAGTCTTGCACATAACATGTTTGATAAAATGTCTTAATGAGATTTTTATGATAAAATATTTAAATTAGCTAATGTTCAGGCAATTTTAGCTTTTCCACAAATAAGTTTTCGATTTTGGATTAAGGTATTAACAAGATGAAACAAATATGTGTGCTTAGCGAGAACATATTTTCTACTATTATACATCTCTGCTTGTCATGTAGCACAGTATGTTAATTATAATTATTGTTATTTTGGTAAGTACGAATTATACTCATTAATTAATGACATTTAGTGTTATTCTCATATACCATTCTCTGAACTCATAGGAGTAATATTTAGTGACCATATGTATGTAGGGCCTATAAAATGGTTATCAAGGGAGGAGCAACAATTACAGACTTACAGTTAGTAGAACCAGTTAACAATTATTGAATTACTGATGAGGTGAGGATATGATATAGCTTTAAGGCCCATTGTTATACTATACATATGGTCTCTCCAGGAAGCTATTACTACATACTCGAGATAGAGTTTATTATTTTGCATATTTTTTTAGCAGGAATTATATTGATGAGTAGCTCCAGTTATTTAAAAACTCTAGAACAATTAGCTAATGTTTTTAGCATGTACTTATTAATGAGTTGTAATTGGGAGATATTTAGTCGATCGCGAAAGCAATGCTCGGGAGTGCCCCCGATATTTCAGTATACATAGCTTTGCTGGTCGGTAAAACTCTAGGGCCCCATGGATATACTATATATATGGTCCTGTGTTATCTTGCACGAATGTAACCTACCATAAGATTTTCAGGAAGCCATTTGAGCTATTTATGCACTGCGATTCGAGATAAGGGTACATTTCTTTTTAATATATATATGCAGTTGAAGAAAGAACATCAGTATTTAAATCATTATCAAAGGTCTAAACATATCTTTGGTGCTTACACAATTTCTCCCACGTGGTGACAAAATTTTGGTGCTTCCTTGTTGCACCTTTGTTGTAACTCTGCAAAAGTTAAGATATTTGTTTGGTGGATTATCCAGATAATTTGTTGCTACCTGGTATATCATATTTGTGTTTAATGATTCACTTATAAATGTTGGCTCTAAGCTGCAAATCAATTGACATTGTTAGGTTGTTGCAGACAAGCAATTAGTGAAGCACTTGTAAAAAGAAGTTGCCAGACTTGAAGCAGAGCTGAGAAGTCCAGAACCTTCCTCCTCCATATGTTAAGGTCGTTACTGATGGAAAAGGACTTGAAGATCCAGCAGTACTTATATTTTGTTGAGCTTTATCATGAGGACTTCTGAATTTAGTACACAAATTGTAGTAAGAGCATTTGCAAAGGCAAGCTCAGGTTTCGCTAGCCATAAAATTTATCCAATACTTTTTTAGTCAAAAAGAAAGCGATATTTACTGTTAGCTAGAAGGCTGGTTGTATCTTAATGTTCTTTACTATAGACATGCAATATAAAGTACAATATGTCAGTTACTTATAGCCAACATGTATTCAATTCAGCTCGTCTAGAAAATAAATGCTTATGCCCATTTGGGCTGTTCTTGCCATTGGTGTGATTCAAAACTTTGTTTGGTATGGTATGGTTTGCCATTGGATTTAGAAAGATTAGGAATTGGATTTGATTTGACTGTGCACATTTTGCTGTAATTTGATTATATTTGGCTGTGCACAGTGTTGCTGTTATTTGATTTATATTGCTGTGATTTTATTTGGCTTTGTTCATGAACACTGCGATATGTTGTGCCTATGATTTATGTTGCTTTCACACTGTGTTGTGCCTGAGATTTATGTTGTTGTGATGTTGCAGAAGGTTTGGTTTACAGGCTTTGATATGGAATAGGAGGTTTGGTTTATGTTGTGTGATGTTGCTGTATTGTTGTGATGTTGCATGAGGTATTCTTTTATTTGTTATAGGTTTACATGTTGACAAAATGTTGTAAACAGTTGGTTTAATATGTAAGTTGATGGTTGTAAACAGTTGTTTAATATGTAAGTTATAAATAGGTGGTTAGGTTTATGGGCATACGTTAATAACACGCCCGCTAGTCTTACTAGCGGACAGACAATTTCCATATTTCAATTAGCAGCTGATTTGCATAAATGGGGCATAAGCGTCCAGAATTTAGTATAACAACGTCCGCTAGTATTACTAGCGGACGACGAGTTGCCATATCAAATCATAGCCATTCATTAATTACACGGACGGTATAGATGTTATATGCAACTTTTTAATCCATAGCAAAGAGATGCTATGGATCATTCCCCATATATATATATAATATATATATATATAAATATATATATATATATATATATATAATTTCATCCTACTCGGTCATAAAAAAAGATAGAGCTCTTATTGATATACTTAGCCCAGTAGAGAAAGCTTTCAAGACTTGTATCTATCTAACAAAATACAACTGATTTTGAATTTTTCGTTCAACCTAATAAATCATCTGGGTCATCCAAAGTTTGGGATAATTCTCTCACCGTCCATATAGTGTCGGAGGCACGAGATACATCTATTTTTCTAATATTGAAGGACTTTCAAAGATATACTTCCAGCAATCAAGTAGTAATTTGTTATTAATTTTCTTTGACTTGAAAGTTATAGTTACGTTGCTCTATAATTGTCTTTCTTATTATCAACTAGAATTCAAGTTTTGATTAGCTTGGTTAATCTAGTAGTGAATAGGGCTGTAACAAAGAAGTTTCAAATGTCTTAGTGGTGTGAAAGATTTAGAGGTGCACGTGCATCCAGGCAGACGTGTTCAACATTAAGTTGATGCTTCTTTGTATAGGGGAGTAATTATATTTAAATGGAGAAATTTATTAATAAAAAGAGTATCCAATACCAATTAGTATTGGACGCGGATTAGGCCACTAAAATTAGAGGATAGAAGGTGAACCACGTAAAATTTTGGTGTGATTTTTATTTTGTTATCTCTCTTATTCAACATTTTACGCTACTACTGCATATTTTGTTATGCTCGCTACTTGATGATATACTAATTCTGACAGGGTTGTGGAAAATATATAGCAATATTAACAAGACTAATTGCCGAATGAAAGTAAAATTGGAACAACTTAGCTGGAAACCGAGGCGTAGCAGCGCTACTGTCCTAAAAAGTGATTTCGCCCCCACTAATAATAATCACAGGTAAAAATGGGCTGCCGACGGTCACTCTCTAGGATTCAACGGTGAAGTCTCTGATCGTGTGTACTCACAGAAGGAGACTGTGGACTTGTCTTTGTGGATTGCCCAATGAACAGTTTAACACAGAGTATATATGAAAAGACTTTCTAGATAAGGAGAAGAAGAAACTATATATTTTGTTGTGTGTATTACTGTATATTATTCTTCAAAGAACAATTGGTATTTATAAGGAAAATAAAAACGTTGAAAAAGAACATTTTTCGATAATAACGTTCAAGAGAACGTTGGAGTTTTTAAAGGAACGTTTGGGAGTTACAGAAATAAAAGACCAATTAAATTGGGAGTTACATAAATAATTACCAATTAAATTAGGAGTTACATAAATAATTTTTAAGCATAACCAACAATCCCCCACATGATTCAAAATTATCAAAAAAGAAAAATTAAAAGGAAATAAGAAGACAATGGATTTTAGATACATAACGTCGATACCTTGTGGTTTTGAATCGACACTGGAACAAGCTCATGATTGTAGATTATAGGTGAACTATATTCTTGAACATATTATCTATGATACAATCAATTTGACTTGCACATATATCTAAAAATTCTGAATCCACACAAATCCGCGGTTGGGCTTGTTCTAGGCCATGCGCCATATCCCAGATTTTCATAAAGGCTCTAGAGAGTTTGCTAAAGACTCCCATAGGAAGCGGCCTACACTTCCACCTTTATATAAGTGAACCCATCAAGTGTAAACTGACATACACCACCCTTTAGGGCTATGAGTTCATTAAGAATCTAAACGATTCATTCTTTCATAATTTGTCAGTAAGCACCACATGCACACAAGAGGGATATAAATAATTGTAGTGCTATAATTAAGTAACTACGTGACTTGTTGTTACCCATTGAACCCAATTCATGGGATCTCCAATCACATGGGTTGGGTTTCCATCGCGTATTACTTACTCAAGATGTTGGCAATAGTCCCATCCCTCTGGATGCTTCTTGGACATTCTTTTTAATCAATCCCTTTGTAAGTGGATCCGCTAAGTTCTTTTCAGACCTTACAAATTCCATGGAAATAACACCGTTTACTGATCAGTCCTCATTCAATATTATGTCTCAAGCTAATATGTCTCTGTTTCCCATTATACACATGGTTCATTCCTCGTCCAATAGCAGCTTGAGAATCACAATGCAGATATGTAGAAGGAATTGGTTTAGGCCACAACAGTATGTCTGGCAATAAATTCCTCAGCCACTCTGCTTCTGTACCTGTCAATTCTAATGCAATAAATTCATATTTCATATTAGATTTGGCAGTACAGTTTGTTTAGCAGATCTCCAAGAGACAACTCATCATCCACTTAAAGTAAACATATATCCACTAGTGGAGCTTTGTTTCATCATTATAAGATACCCAATTAGCATCACAATATCCTTCAAAAACATTAGGATGATCAGAAAAATGTACACTTATATTAACTGTTCCATTTAAATACCTCATTAGACGGACAATGCATTCCAATGATCTTGTGACATATTATGTGTATATCTGCTAAGTCTACTACTGACATATTCAATATCAGGTCGAGTACAATTCATTAAGTACATTACACTATCAATGATTTTGGCATTTTCAGTTTGTGCAATACCAATCCCCTTTATTTTTCTTTAAATGCACACACTAGAGTCACAAGGTGTTCCTAATGGCTCTTCATTAAAGAAATTAACTTTCTTAAGCATAATAAAAACAAACCATGTGCATTTTTATTAATTCTCATGCCAAAAATCAAGTTCGTTTTTCATGTCAAATTTAGAGAATAAAAAATGTTTTAATAATTTTCATAACTTTCTCATCAGTACCTAATATCAGCAAATCATCCACATATAATCACATCACAATTTTCATGCTTTTGTATCTCATGCATATATCACATTTCTCATGCTTCACATTTTATGTATAATTCATATTTTATACATGCTTCATCTTTCTCATATTGTACATTTATACATGCTTGACATCTGATACATGCTCCATAATGCTCATACTTCGCATTTCTCAAATTATATAGTTCATATAGAACAATTTACTTCAATTATCAACAGACTATTAATAGTTATTATCACATTGTTGCACGGAGTGCACATTAAAACAATTCACAAGAATTTCACATAATGCTGAATATTAGCTCATAACAACAAGTACTGAAAAACTTGCTTTAAAATTATCAATAGACCGGTCAACTTTTAACTTCTTTTAAACACCCAACAGATTTACTTCTTTTTAGGCAAAATAACTAGCTCTCATATATGATTACTCATAATGGATAACATCTTTTTAAATTCTGGTATAGCTATTTTAGCTAGTCACACCCCTACATTTTAAGATACCCCAAGTTAAGTCCATGTTCCTTTTTTAATTGACATGGTAAAGAGTCTATCCTTTTATGTGGAACTCTATTAAAAATTGATTATTCAGAAAGGCAAGCTTCTCCCTACATATTAGAATCTAATTAACATGACATTCATCATATCTTTAAGTGTTCAATCTATTTTCCTTTCTAACTAAATTTCAACCTCAGTTTTTTATTAATAACATTTTCTTCCGCTTCATCTTAAAGGCAATGAGATAGATTTGAGTATATCTAGAATTATCATCATTGTTCACCATCTTTGCCACATGAACCAAATTAACATAAAATAATAGAACATAAAAACAGAGAAAGACTTCGTTAGGCTTAGGAAACACAATCCATATAAATGCTCAATTATTTACCATTAATATTTCAGCTCATAAGACGTGAATTTAGGGAATAATTCAATAAAATTACTAAAACCTAAATTACTCCACTAGGAACAAGGGTACATGTTATTACAACATGGTAATTTAATTCCAAGCACCAACAATTAATATTTCAAAAATATTAACAAAGGAATTAAATAACAAACAATATTACTCAATTAATATTCAAGTATGCTATAAACACATTAAATTTCAGAAAATTACAGTAAGACGACACTTATACTTTACATACTAGTATGTATTATTATTCACCTCAGTTCCAACTGCCCTGTAATATACTAAATTGAAAACTAAGCACTCCTCAGCTGTGACCAAAAGATTTAAAATTTTTAATAAATAATTTTGGTTCACATTGTGACCGCAAGATTTTACATGTGCTGCTAAATGCAAATTATTTTTAATAAATAATTTTTGTACCCTTTAATTTGGTGACAAACGAATAACTTGTAAGAATCTCAATGTAATTATTGGCATTAATCCCAAATCTTAGTTTTCTCTAGCATTTTGAGGCACAAGAACTATTCCAAATCAAAGGGCAAAAAATGCTAGACTGGAAATTCTAAAATTTAAATAGATAGTATTAAGTATATTGTGAGGCAATGTATAAATATATATTAATTTTCTCAGAATTTATCCACTCATATATCAGCATCAGAAAATACCGCAAGTCCACAATAATCTAAATGTATGGATGACTGAATTCCTGATGTAAAAATTGTGAAGTTTGGCTATGAGAAGTGTATAGAAACTCAGCCAGGAGTTCAGCAAATTATTAGAATCTACAATTATATAACTTAAAAAAAATGACCATTCTATTCTTTGGAGTGCAAAGTTATCTCATTCTTCAACAAACAACAATAATAAACTAAAATTTGTGCAAATAATCAACTGCTTTATAATATGCATAGACTAAAAATTAACATTGATTATCATTAAATGCATGCCTAAGTTGCTAAGCAGGTGATCCAAGCGGAAGGAGAAATTTTAGAGTCTGCTTAAAAGCAAGCAAACCAAAATCAAAATTTTCCCGATAGTCAATTCATGCCTTTAAGACTTCCTCCATCATATTGAAAACTACAAGAAGCACACAGTCCACTGCCTTCAAGACATTCTTCCATAAAATTGAAAACTACAGTTGACAATAATAACTAATATCAAATAATTCATTTAATCAACTAATTTTAAAGCGAAGGGAAATGTATAGGCTACATTGGCCCCATACTAATGATCACCATGTTACTTGGGCAACATCACATTCTATTGCCTTCAAATCATTTATATTTTCCTTTATTATCAAAAACAAAATAGAATTACTATAACTATATATTAATCATCACCGGATTAACAACCATCAAAATAAATCAAAGTACTATCATTTATCAAAAGAGACCAAAACAATTATCGCACTATATTCACTCCATAAACAAACTGCCCCACATGTGATATATTCACTCCATAAACAACACATTCAATCCAGTAAAATGGAGTACCAAAACAGTCCCAACACAGCTGTCAATTTTTTTTTCTCTGTCTACAATTTACTATACTCAGCTCAATTTTATTTTTTTTGTCGTTGTTTGGACAGGATTGGTTATGGGGAGAAAGTGGAGATCTATACAGATCATAAAAGCCTCAAATATTTCTTCACCCAAAAGGAACTCAACATGCGGTAACGACGTTGGCTCGAGCTGCTGAAAGATTACGATCATACCATCCAATATCATCCTGAAAAAGCAAACGTAGTAGTGCTGCATTGAGTAGAAGATCATATGTGGGTACGAGTGCAATGTTGTTAACACAAAGGCCCATTTTGTATGACTTGCAAAGGATAGAGATAGAGATGAAGGCTCCAAGTACCCACATGATGATATCAAATATACGAGTAGAACCGACTTTAATCGATAAAGTTAAAGCTGCTCAAGCTACGGACATGGAGCTGATGCGTATGAAGAAGAAAGTGCAAGAAAGTGCTATTCCAGAAGCAAGAATCGATGAAGAAGGAATACTTCGATCAACTCCAGACTTGTGTTCCTAACGATTCTAACTTGAAGCATAGAATCATGATGGAGGCACATAACACACCATTTGTAATCCATCCTTGGAGTACCAAAATGTATCATGATCTTCGACATACATTTGGGTGGAGTAATATAAAAAGAGAGATCGCAGAGTTTATCTCGAGTGTTTAACTTGTCAACGTGTAAAAGCGGAGCATCAAGTACCAAAGGGTCCATTGCAACCACTTGAGATTCCGAAATGGAAGTGGGAACACGTACGTACTATGGATTTCGTTACGGTCTTCCCAAGGTGTCTCAAGACATAGATGCGATTTGGGTCATTGTTGATAGATTAACAAAGTCCGCTCATTTCTTGCTGATATGTGAGACTTATTCCCTTGAACGTCTTGCTAGTATGTCGTGAATGAGATTGTGAGATTGCATGGCATGCCAGTATCCATAGTTTCGGATCGTGACCCAAGATTCACTTCACGATTTTGGGTTAGCTTGCAGAAAGCTATGGGCACGGATTTACGATTCAGTTCAGCATACCATCCTCAAACGACGGCAATCAGAGAGGACTATTCAAACTCTTGAAGATCTATTAAGACTCTGTGTTCTAGATTTCAAAGGAAGTTGGATAAGTACTTGCCACTGGTGGAATTCTCCTACAACAACAGTTATCAGGCAAGTATAGGTATGGCTCCATTTGAAGCCTTGTATGGACGAAAGTGTCTTTCTCCAGTATGCTGGGACGAGGTGGGAGAAGCAACGTTGTTGGGGACCAGAATTGGTACGCATAACTACAGAGAAGATCCAAACGATTCAACAACGTATAAAATGGCACAGGATCGACAAAAGAGTTATGCGATCTTCATCGAAAGGATGTAGAATTTAGTATGGGGATCATGTATTGTTACGTGTTGCACCATGGAAAGGAGTTACAAGATTGGGAAAGAGAAGCTCAATCCACCACGATTTGTTGGTCCATTTGAAATTCTTGACCGAATAGGAAATGTGGTATATAGACTCGCATTACCTCCAAGCATGTCTCGTGTTCATAATATTTTCACATATCTATACTTCGTAAATATGTAAAAACCCGAACCACATTATTGAGTTAGAACCAGACGAGATAGCTGAAGATTTAACATACGAGGAGGTACATGTTAAGATCTTGGATAGGAAAGAGCATGTCCTACGCACAAAGGTTATACCACAAGTTAAGTTTTGTGGAAAAATCATGCTATTGAAAAAATGACCTGGGAGTTGGAATTAGAAATGAAAGCGAGGTATCCTCACCTATTCGAAATATCAGGTACGTACGTCAATTTTGAGGACGAAATTTCATAAGGAGGGAGGTTGTAAGACCCCAACTTATTAATGAATAAAATCAAATTTTCTCTAAATATTATTGTGAATAATAAGTTTAATTATGATATAATACTTTGGTTATGGGTGAAATGTGCAAATTTTGCAAAATAAGCAAGTGTTATAAAATATTCATTTTGTCGGGGAATATTCGTTTGGTCATGGAATATTCTTGCTGTCGGAAATATTCATACGACGGCGCAGCCTTGTGTGGGCCCCATAACGGAAAGCGATTGGATGAAAAAACGATAAGTATAAGTTGTTTATAAATAACGGCGTAGTTGTTACCGTTAATATTGTTGGAATACCCGGTTTTAAAATACAGTAGCACACGGTATTGCACCAATTATTGATTCTTACGTAAGAAGACACTACTCAATAATTGTAACAGTAGTTATTGTTCAATATTTTATTTCATTGATTCAATAATTGCTGCGCTGATATTTTATATTATTGTTATTTCAATAATTGTTGTTGCACAGTATTTTCCATTATCAGATCAATAATTCATATTATTTGAATAATATTATTAGATAACATTATGGCAATGTCTAGAAAGTTCTGTCTAAGGAGAGGTTGGTCATCTAATTGCGCGCTAGTAAGGAGAAATCCTTATTGGAAAGCCCCTTCTTTCTTGGAACGGCCTGGTTGTCATAAATGTGATTCTGTAATATTACTTGTGAATAATTAATTATTGATTCATATGATAAGAAAATATTTATTTTATGTGGATATAAATGAGGGATATATTTTTGTGATTAAAAATGAAGGAGTTAATGTTGAGGTTTTTATCAGTATTTTTGTCGAAATGGAGGTATTAAAAATCAGGGTTTTTGAGATATTTTGGCGGGGGTTATAATTTTTAATCCGACCGTTGGATCGTGGTAATTTTTGGATATGTTTATACATATATAATTTGAATATATGTCCACAAATTTTGAACCGTTAAAAATGAACGTATGATTTATTATGAATTTTACGAGATGATTGGTTTAGAAATTGTTGAATTTTCAGAGTTTATCATTTTGGTGGAAAATTCTAGAATTGGTGGCCCCACTCTTGGTTGGGTGAAAAAATATGCTGAGATTTTTATTGAAATGTGTAGGCTTGAATAGTAGCAGGTAAAGCCATCAGGTTGCAGGTTAAGTCTGCTTCGGCGTGCTAATATTTTCCTATAAATAGAGGGCTAAGTTAGAATTGAAAATCACACCAGAAACAAGTTTTTCCTCTCTTCTCTCTCTAGATTATGAGTGTATTTGTGAGTATTTAGATACTTTGAGAGTTTCTATTCATCAGAGCAAGTTTCTTTCAGCCTTATACCGTATTTCGACCAGAAGTACTGATATTTTGAGGTAAGGGATATTATCTTCTTCTTAAATAATATTTTCTTCAATATCATTATGTCGAAATATTGATATGAACTTTTTATCAAATTTGGAACTTTTTGTGTCGGGGTTACTATTCACGTATACGTTACTATTCACGTATACGGCACTATTCACGAATACGACACTATTCATCGAAAAATAAAATTTTCTTCTTTTTGTCCAAGTTGTCTATTATGGTTACTATCTTTGATTGTATCCATGTTTTTGATCTTTATTTTTGGATTCTGCTTCAAAATTGGTTATTATGGTATTATTGAACTTAGATAAACTGTAATACGAATCCCTAATATTTTTTTTATCTCACTGGATTCGTTTTCTTTAAAATATTTTTTATCATCCTCAGTCCTAAATGATGATACTACTGAATCTTTGGTCTGTAGTGTAAAGATGTATGATTACCTGATGAATATCTTTGGCCTGTAGTGCTAAGATGAACAGGTGTTGAGATGAACATGACTGACTGGTGATACAAATGAATATCTTTGGCTTGTAGTGCAAAGATAAATATTTGTTTAAAGATGATTATTAATTGATGTTACAGGGATAAAATATTGATGATGAACTTTTAAATCTTAGAAGATAGTAGAATTCATTCTCTACTTGACTCTTCTAATAGTTTGCTGTTTCCGCTGCAGTTGTTGATCTAAAACTTGTTGTCGATTATATTCTATCAGATTTTTTCTTGTTGAATACTAATGATAATTTGTTGTATATTATCTTAGTCATAGTATTCTTTACTGGGCTAGTTGAGCTCATCCTTTTCCTTTTTGTTCTATTTTTCTTCTCAGTAGGTGAGAACATAGCAGGATCTAGTCGGGGTATGGAGTGATGGTTTTAGAAAGATGTTTTAGCAGTCCTCACTATTTTTATAAAATAGTGTTTGAATAATTGTAATGAGGACTTATTTGAGTGTGGATATTGTCTAGAAGACAATATTTGTATTTAAACTCACATTATGTGTTGTCGTATTGTGCACGACAATTGTATTATTGAAGTTGTAGTTTGTTTTTTGTACCATGTATTTGGCGACTCAGAATGGTGTTGTATACCTATTTTGGGGGCGTCACACTGCGGTGTCACTCTCCAGAATTCAACGGTAAAAGTCTCCGATCGTGGTACTCACAGAAGGAGACTGTGGACTTGTCTTTGTGGATTGCCCAATGAACAATTGGTATTTATAAGGAAAGAACGTTGAAAAAGAACATTTTTCGGATAATAACGTTCAAGAGAACGTTGGAGTTTTTAAAGGAACTTTGGGAGTTACAGAAATAAAAGACCAATTAAATTGGGAGTTACATAAATAATTTTTAAGCATAACCAACATGGGTATCATGTCCGATTGTAATTGACGAAGAACATAAACTAAAGCAAACAAGAATACTTATCCGATTTAAACCTGTTGCAAGAGGTGCACGTGCAACCAAGCAGGCGTGTTCAACATTAAGTTGATTCTTCTTTGTATAGGGGAGTAATAATATTTAAATTGAGAAATTTATTAATAAAAAGAGTATCCAATACCAATTAGTATTGGACGTGGATTAGGCCACTAAATTAGAGGATAGGAACTGAACCATGTAAAATTTTGGTGTGATTTTTATTTTGTTTTCTCTCTTATTCAGTATTTTACGCTACTGCATATTTTGTTATGTTCGCTACTTAACGATATACTAATTCAGACAGGGTATCATGTCCGATTGTAATTGACGAAGAACATAAGCTAAAGCAAACAAAAATACTTGTCCGATTTAAACCTGTTGCAAAAAAAAAATTTTTTTATTGTTTATCACTTTTAGACACCTATTCAATCCCCTTTAGGTGTGTACATACATTCAAAATTACAGTGTTAGATATGATAATAATACGTGAATCTGTTCTTAAATTCTTCTTTTTTTATTCTCATATATCCGCATACGTCGATAAATATAAACATAAATGAGACTTTTTATAAAGGTGTAATTCATTATAAATTTATTTGTTTTCGTTTTCAAACATTCCTCGAAATAGTACTTATGACTAACGGAGAATGGACTTGATCAACATCAACTTTAACTTTTTGTGGAGAAGACGCTCAAATAAATACTAGAGACAAATGTGCACTCCATTAATTTTTAATTGTAATGATGTTTTTCCCTCTATTAATACAGAGAACTTTCTCTCTTTTTGTTAATTAGTAAAGAACTGTTAGTTGTAATGCACAATTAGTACACATATTTTATTTTATTTTTGAAACACACAAAATTATTTAAAAGTATGTCCAAATTTATCTTTTTGTGGTTAATTTCTCGTTCATGTAAATACTAGTAATGTAATTTGTCAGAAAAGAAAGGAAAGATTGACCAATGGTTATAGAATTAGTATATATAGAAATTAAAGACGAAACACACACAATATTTGTCCAGGAAAGGAAAAGAGTATCCCATTCATACTGCACAAGTGCAATAGTATGATATACACTCCATTATTTTCAATTGTAATGATGTTTTCTGTCTGTTTTCAAAATTCCAGCATACAAACTTTGAACAATATACTGAAATACGTTCTTCACATAGAAGAGAAATGGAGACATTTTCCCTAAGCAACAACACACAAGATACATGAGGCTGGTTAGAATTGGCTCATACTTCCGCAATCTTAAGATTTCTGATGTATATTGGTCTCATGAATTCGATCATATTATAACAGTTAGGATTTTTAAGTTATTATAAATTTTGTTTGGTGTGAAGCAAGCATCGTAGAGCGTGCGGAACATCTAATAAATACATCACACAAACAAGACTAATCAAATTGGTAAAACTGAATATCATTTGTTCTTATTTTTCCGTTATTCATATAATTTATGTGTGTTTATTAAATTCTAAACAAAAAATTTATCCTAAAAAAGATTTGATACAAAATTTATCCCCCAAAAAAGATTTGATACATGATGAAATATATATATTTTAATAAATAAAAATGGTAAATAATTTTAACTGTTATAAGGCGCTCTGTGACAAAAATGTGAAGAACACTTGCACCAGAAGCTCTTCAAGACTAATAAAATAAAATTATTACAACTCTAAGATAACCATATATATTTAAGCAAGAAAATATGCAAGTTTCATATCCAAGAACAGGTGCGAAGTCACCCTTGGGTGTGGGGTTTAATTCTATAGAAAAAATATTTATTTTATTATATAATGATCAATTTAGAAAAAAATAAAGTGAATGAATATATTGACCCCACTGAAATTTTATAATTTTTTTAATATACAGGGTCAAATTGAATTTTTTATAACTTTCTCAATTCCATGTTACTTCTCTACTTGGATGTATACATCTTCCTCTAATATTTTAAATTAAACAGTAATCTAATTTATATTATTTTTATAACATAAAAAATTAATATTTATTAGCAAATATGTGATTAGAAAGACGTACTAAAGGTCAATAAGGGTATGTACGTGTGTGTGTGTGCGTGTGTGTGTGTGTGTGTATTATATATAATATATATATATATATATATATATATAAATGTTATTATTTATTATATTAACAATATTAAACTAAATACATGTTTTACATATACGAACGATCAAAATACACGTTTAACATATGCAATCGATAAAAAACATAAAATTCCACTTATCAAAATTTGGAACAATTACATATTCTATTACATTTTTAAAAATTTATAACAATAGTGCACTCATAAAATATTTACACAATTAATACACTTTTATATTTATTTATAATATTAGTGCAATTAGGATTCCCTTAATTTTAGGGAATTAGTATGCAATTAGGATTCCTTAATTTAGGGATTAATATTGTTTACTTATTAAATTAAGTAATAATAAGTAAATTATATAGCACACCTTCTCTTTCTTAATAAAAATCACGTCTCCTTCGCCATTGTCAGTCTTCTCCTCCGCCCCCTCCACCATTAACGCATTCCTCCACCATTAACCTAGACAGTCCTAAGTTGTTAACCATTAACCTAGACACAATATTTTGGAGGGGTTTGTTTGTAAAGTACTGCCGACCCCTCCCACCCAATCCACATCCACACCTTCGATTTTTTTATAGTACAGTTGCTGCGATTTTTCATAGTACAGTTGGTAGCCAAACACTCATACAAAGGTAACCAATTCATTGTTATTAGGTTACTAATTTATTTTTAAAAAATCTAATATAAATTTTTTTTTTTAATAGTGCAGTTGGTAGCCAACACTTTATACAAATGTAACCAATTCAGTTTTATTGGGTTACCAATTAATTAAAAAAAAATTATTGTAGATTTTTTTTTATAATTTCAAACCTTAATACAAAAGTAACCAATTCATTTAGTGGGATACCAATTAATCATAAAAAAATCTATTATAGATTTTTTTTTTTCATAGTTCAGTTGGTAGCCAAACTTAATACAAATGTAACCAACAAAAACTAAAATTGTTACCTTTGTATGATAGTTTTGTTTACCAACTGCACTGAAATTTCTCTTGTTACCCACAAAAATTAAAATGGTTACCTTTGTAAAATGTTTGGCTACCAACTATTCTAAAATTTATCTTTTTCTCCTTTTTAATTGCTGGACTAAATCAACCTTCGTCATAATGACAGGTGTGGCTGTAAGACCCCGAATTTTATGAAATAAAAGTATTCAATTTTTCTTATAATTACTATTCAGTAAATAGTTAAATTGATAAATATTAAATTAAGGTGATATATGAATTTTTTTTCAAAATACACAAGTGGTTAAAAATATTCATTGTTGTCGGGAATATTCGTTTGGTCGTGGAATATTCTTTCTGTCGTGGATATTCGTACGACGGCGCAGCCATTTGTAGGCCCCATAACAGAATAACTGTCGGGTGAAAAAAACGACAAATTTGAGTTTTTACAAATAACGGCGTAGTTGTTACTGTTAACACTGTTGGAATACCCGTGCTTAAATACAGTAATACGCGTTATTGCACAGTAGCACACGTATTGCATAGTATTTTTGAAATTATTGATTCTTACTAAGAAGGCATTACTCAATAATTGTTACAGTAATTACTGTTCAATATTTTATTTTATTGATTCAATAATTGCTACGTTGAAATTTTATATTATTTGTTCAATAATTGTCCACTGCATAGTATTTCCCATTATCAGATCAATAATTCATATTATTTGAATAATATTAGTATTAACATTATTGACAATGTCTAGAAAGTTCTGTCTAAGGAGAGGCTTGGTCACCTAATTGCGCGCCAGTAAGGAGAAATTCTATTGGAAAGCTCCCTCTTTCTTGGGAACGGCCTGGTTGTCATAAATATGATTCTGTAATATTATTTGAATAATTAATTATTGATTCATATGATAAGAAAATATTTATTTATGTGGATATAAATTGTAATATATTTGTGGTTAAAAATGAAGAGTTAATGTTGAGGTTTTTATCAGTATTTTTGTCAGAATTGAGGTATTAAAAATCAAGGTTTTTGAGATATTTTTCGAGGGTTATAATTTTTAATCCGACCGTTGATCGTGGTAAATTTGGATATGTTATACATATATAATTAAGTATATGTCCACAAATTTTAAACCGTTAAAAATGAACGTATGATTTTGTTATGAATTTTACCAGATGACTGGTTCAGAAATTGTTAAATTTTCGAGTTAATCATTTGGTGGAAAATTCTAGAATTGTGGGCCCCACTCTTGGTTGGTGAAGAAATGTGCTGAGATTTTTATTCAAATGTGATGGGGGGAAATAGTAGCAGGTAAAACCATCATGTTACAGGTTAAGTCTGATTCGGCGTGCTAATATTTTCCTATAAATAGAGGGCTAAGTTAGAAATGAAAAACACACCAGAATTCATAAGTTTTCTCTCTTCTCTCTCTAGATTATTGAGTAATTTTATGAGTATTTAGATACTCGTAAGTTTCTATTCATCAGTGCAAGTTTCCTTCAGCCTTATACCGATCAGAAGTACTGCTATTTTGAGTTAAGGGATAGTAAGGGATTTTAAGGGTTGTTATGTTTTCAGTTTCGTAATTTTTCTGACCTTCAAAAATTTTGGAAAAATTTGAAATGATATTTTGATGAGTTTTCTTGATTGTGTCCAAAAATGTAATTTTTGGATGTATAGATTAAGAGGTATGAATTTTATGAGAAAAGACTATTTTAAAAGTAACCGCTTATAACTCCTTGTGGTTAACTCTAAAATTGATAAAATTTTTAGGGAGTACATGTATAGATAAGAGTATGTCTCTGTGAATTTCAGAATTTTTAGATAAAAAATAAATTTTTGATAAATATCAAAATATCTGCTGTTTTGGCCTATAAAAAAATATAAATGACTTTTTAAAATTCTGAGAAAAATATATGTTCACTATGGGACTATATTATGCTAAATCCCAAAAAAAAAATTTTTTGAACTGATTTGGTATTTTTCATAAAAATGGTCTAGTTATGAGTAAATGAATTAAGATGTTTTGTGAAGAAAGAAAATTGGAAATAGGATTTTATGGCTTAGAACCTATATGAGGTATATGCAGATTTTTTATGAGGTTTTGATTATTGATGATAAAATCGTAAGAGTGGCATTTTATGATTAGATAAATGCATTAATTAGTAAAGTGTAAACAATTTAAATAAATTGTTTATAAGCTTAAGAAATATTATTCTTTCAATATCATTATACCAATTTTTGGGATATATATTATTGTGAAATTTTTACCTTTTTCATGTCGGGGTTACTATTCATGAGTTACTATTCATATATTACTATTCATTGGTTACTATTTACGAGTTACTATTCACGATAAAATTGGTTTCTTTTTCTAACCAAATTATAGTTGATTTATGAATATTGCTCTTGAATTTAAATCCATGTTTTGATCATATTATTTTTTATTATCATATATAACATTTTTATAACCTTGAGTTCAAATTCTCTTTCGCTTAAGTGTAAAGATGGGTAAATTATTGGTATAATCATGACTATGGGTTCTCTTTGGCCAGTAGTACAAAGTTGAATTGTTGACTGGTATGATCATGACCATTGAATTATAATTGAATATCTTTAGCTTAAGTGCAAAGGTGAAATGATCAACATGGTTATAATTATTGTTTATATAAATTCTGAAATGATTATATATTTCTTTGAGATATTAATATATTTGGCCTGTAGTGCAAATATGAACTGTTGATGAATATATTTGGCCTGGTGCAAATATGAACTGTTGAGGAATATCTTTGGCCTGTAGTGCAAAGATGAATTGTTGATGAATATCTTTGGCCGTAGTGCAAAGATGAATTATTGATAAATATCTTTGGCCTGTAGTGCAAAAGAACTGTTGTTGAATATCTTGCCCTGTAGTGCAAAGATGGTCTGTTGTTGAATATCTTTGGCATGTAGTGCAAAGATGAACTGTTGTTGAATATCTTTGCCGTAGTACAAAGATGGATTTATTAATACGATTATGAACAAAACTGTGATTTGGTATAACCATGATATTTGATGTTTCAGGTAAAGACAGGTGATGAAAATATTCTTCGTCCTGGGTGCGAAGAAAAATTTAGAATCACAATTATGAATTATGAGTTATTCATATGATTGTGGAAAGGAACTATTAATTGATGTTACATAGATAAAACATTGTGGTGGATTTTTAACATGGAGAAGATAATAGACTTTATAGTCTATTGACTCTTCTAATGGATTGCTCGTTCCCTGCAACTATGGTTAAAATTTTTATCATTTACCATATGTTGTAAATCTCTGATTTATTATTGATGAAGGCTATTGATAATTTAATTATCTTTAGTCATGATTTCTTTATTGAGAGTTGGTGCTCACCCTTTTGCTTCACAATTCCTTTCAGGTAATAAGAGTGTAGCTGGGTCGAGCGAGGGTAATGGGGAAATAGAACGGTGGTCTCTAGCTGTGGATGTTCTCCCCGAAGCAGTATAGAAAAGTCATTTAGTAGTTTTATTTGCTGAATCCAATAGGGTAAGTGTAACCCAACGTTGAAGGGTGGTTTGTCACTATCATACAAAGTCTTAACGACATACAACCTCGTGTCATCATAAGACAGGATGTGCTCATCCATTTGCTGAGTATATATACGAGCACTACCTATATAATCTTGGTGTTGTTTGAAGTATAATTCTCAATTAGAGACAATAGAGATAATGATATGTCAAGAGAAGACTCACCATTGGAAGAATATGATAGTAATATTCTCGTTTTTCTTTGGGTCTATTGGGTCAACCAAGGATAATTCGGTGGCCATATGATATCTATTATAACCTAGACCATGGTCTCCCATGTACGAAGGTTTCCTTGAGCACTTCCCAAAGATTCTAATTTCTAAAACAGTTTTGACTATACCTTTATGTAAGGTGTCATTATGAGTGCTGTCCACGTTGGAATAGTCACATTTGGTATATATTTGTATCCAAACTCACAGCATATGTGTTGTTTGTATTTTGCACGACAATTGTTGTAATAAAGTTGTAGTTGTTTCTGTACCATGTATTTGGCGACTCAAATAGGTTGGATGGAATGGACCTGTTTTGGAGTCGTTACAGTGGCCATAATGGATAAGAGATCGGCGTCCATGGCGGCTACATCTTCAAGATCTACAGATCTATATCTTCAATGTGTTAAGCGGCGGCGATGGCGACGGCGACGGCGACGGCGACGGCAAAAGAGGACGAAGAAGAAGAAGACTTACAAGATCTACATCTTCAACGGTGTGAAGCGGCGGCGGCAGCGACGGCGAAGGAGACGACAAGGAGGATGAACGCATAAAGTGAGTAGTTTTCTCCTTGAATCAAGATGTTTTATTTTTGTTGGTTTGGGTTCTCTGACGTGGATTGCACTACTATTGATATTATTATATATTATTGTACTATTACTATAATTATTTAATTGGTGCACTATTTTTGTAATATATTTTTATTTGTTGTATATTTATGTAAAGGACCTTTAAATTTCGGGCCCACTATCCATGAAGTTGTGGACTCTTTGTCTAGCCTTCTAAACGAACTTCCCCTTTGCCAACGATATCCCAAAAGTTCAACCCCTCGACCCGAGGAGAGGAGCAAACCAAGTTCGGGAACCAGATGAGTTTTTATCTAAGGTAAGGAAAAAAACACAAAGAAAACCAAGTAAGTTGTCAGCAAACCTATATCAAAATCACCATATAAATAAAACCTATATAAAAATCACCATATAAACCAAAAGATGTTCTTATATATTTTACAGATATACATGTATGTATGTAATATATAAATCAACTATACATATTGACAAAATCATAATTAAGCAAGTGGTTTACTTTTCAATAACTCCAATTAAAATACTAGTATCTACCATAACATTTATACCGACAAATGATTCAAATTGAAAATTACTAATACAAATTTACAACATTTATCTTCTTTTTTTCCTTTTTATTTATAAGATTTTCTCCCACTCAAAAAAAAAATTACATTTTACAGCTCCATCTCTCAATATGATAATACAAATCTTCCATTTAACACCCACTCCCAGAGAATAAAAAAAAACACGAAATTCTTATAATTAATTAGTTCTCTCACCTGATTTGAAAAACAAAGCACAGAGTAATCTTCAACACCTTGAGATCTTCAAGACTTCCACTCCAAAATTTCAAATCATGCAAAGATATGATCAGTACCCTTTGAATATGTTTGGTGTAATCCCTTCATCACTGAATTAGCTCATGAGTATATAGTAATTAAATCAAACGCAATTTCAATTGCATCTATTCCATATTTCCATGCAAACTTCTATCTATGTATAGTAAAGCTTAATCAAGGAAGACATCTTTGAGAAACCCTAGCCTTAAAAATCCAACAAGGGATCACCAAAATCCCAAATACTAACTGGGGGGTACTCGTCATAATCAGACAAAGCCCACAACCCCTGAGAACCAGAACCACCATACACCACCGGATCCGACACCACCGGTGCAACCATATATTGTGAAGAACAATTGTTAGACAAAGACAAACTGGTCGACCCAACTGTGCCCGCCACTGAATTCGTTTCACTATAATGATTAGAACAACGTTGATGTTGAAATTAGGGTTTTGATAAAACAACTAGTAGTTGTCCAACTGGTGGGCCAGTTCCGAAATTAGGGTTATAAATTTGCTGTTGTTGTTGTTGAACAAGTACTTGAGGAGTTTCTATTATATGATTATGGTACTGTACGGTAGGGTAAATACCGTACGGTATGTAAGCCGCTGTCAAAGAGGCGGAGGACTGCGGAGAGAAAGAGAAGGCAAAGGCTGAAGGGCGGGAAGGAGGTGGCAAAGGATTTTAGTGGAAGATGAGAGTTGTTGCGGGAGGATGAGGAAGATGATTGGGAGTTGGAACCGGAGGAGGGCTGGAGGTTGAGTTGAGCCCTAGAACCGTAGAGGATGAGGGCGGCGCGGTCGTTCGCCCGGCGGCGTCCTCGGCGGTGGCGAACGTGCCGAGCCAGCGGCGCGTTTGCTTACGTGGCTCACGGATCTCGGCCACCCACTTGCCCCAGCTTCTTTTTGTCTGACTCCTCTGTACTTGAACTTGTTGTTGTCTGGGCCTCCTTTGCTTTTGCCTCTAGTTCTTGTTGTTGGTGGTGGCATGAGCGTGCTGCTGGTGGTGGCTTCAGCGGTGATGCTGGTGGTGGGAAGAGAAAAAGTGGGGGTGTTCGATGAAGAGTTAGTGTTATTATGAAGGGTTTGGGGGTTTGTTGATGTTGTCTTGGGTAGGGTGAGGGGGGTGATGGTGATGGAGTGCAGTGTCCATAGTCTGCATGGTGCTTTCTTTTAGGAGCAAGTACTGAAAACTAAGTAGCTCAGTGCTTATAATAATAATTAAATGTGAAGAAATGAGAAGTAAGGTTAAGCCTAGCTGAGCTAGTTGCCTCGTTCTTTGTTTCAGTTTGGTAGTATTAAAGAGAGAGGACTTTGAAGGCCTTGTTTTGATTCCAACTCTCTAAATATGGGGATGAGGGCGGTGCATGTTCTCCTCTTTTTAATTGGGATAAATCTATTTTTGGTATCTGTACTGAAACACGATTTACAATTTATATTCGAAGTGAAAAAAAGTCACAAGCTGGTAATTGTACTCGAAAAATATTACAATGCGTTAAATAGTAGGGACACGACTTACAATTTGGTATCCGAAGTGAAAAAAGTTACAAACGGTGATTGTACTCGAAAATATATTACACTCCGTTAAACATAGGTTTCATCTTTATTATGTCATTATTCTTCTCTCATTCTTCTTGTCTCGATTCTCCATTAATTACTTGTTCCCATGTATTTATTAAAGGGTTTTCAGTGTTAATTGAAAGGATGAGTTCGTCTTGGAGTGGAACGTAAATGAAATCGGGGAAGAAGATTGTAGTTCATGCAACAAAAATGAATAGATACACCAGAGTTCTCAAGTCGGTGCAACTGTGGAGCAATGGTGCGAATGTAGGAGGTAAGGAAAGATTGAACAAAACATCGATGATCTTCTTCGCGTCGACTTCACTTCTCTTTCTGTATGTTTGTCTCTCCCGTTGGATCAATTTTAACGATTATTTAAAATATGAAAAGTACAAGCACCATATGACAACATTTTTTCGAGTACAATCACCAGTTTGTAACTTTTTTTCACTTCGGGTACCAAATTGTAAGTCATGTCCCTACTGTTTAACGAGTGTAACATTTTTCGAGTACAATCACCAATTTGTAACTTTTTTTCACTTCGGCTACCAAATTGTAAGTCGTGTCCCAGTATAGGTACCAAAAATTAATTATCCACTTTTAATTACTCTTCTATTCATATATATATATATATATATTTATATATATATATATATAATATATATATATATATATATATATGATTCATAATAAATATTTTTTATTAGTTTAAAAATTAAATATACTATTTAACTTTTAAAATTAAACAACAATATACAATTAAATTGATGTTAATTTATTTAATTTTAATTTATACAATACATATATTTGTATAATATATAAATAAAATTTATTAATCATAAAATTATTTCGTTTTAATATTTATGTGTCGTGCTAATTTTGAAGTTTAATATCTTGTCGTTTAATTTCAAAAATTAAATTGTATCTCAAATTTTAAAATAGAGGAACTAATAGCTTCACAAAAAATGCTTCCATATTTCATGTGATGATCAAGATTTTAAAAAGGTTGAATGACACTTATGTCCCTTCAAATTGTCACCAACTTTCAAAGTCGTCCCAAAAGTTCAATTTTCGTTAGTTAGGTCCTTAAAGATACATTTTGTTGGCGTTTTTCGTTCCTTCAACCCATTTGACCTCAACCCGACTCATTTTGACCAAACCCGACCCAGTTTGACCCAACCCAAATTTTTAATATTTAAAATATAATATTATTTTTAAAATAAGTTTAAAATAATAATTATATTTAACATTTTTTTAAAAAAATTTGATATTTAAAATAAATTATTATTTTTAAAATAATAATTATTTTAATATTTTAAAATAAAATAATTATTTTAAAAATAGTTATTTTTAATATTTAAAAATATAATATTATTGTTTAAAAAATATTAAATAATAATTATATTTAATATTATAAAAATAATTTTTTAAAATATTTATTATTTTTAATATTTTAAAAGAAAATTTTATTTTTAAATATTAATTATATTTTTTATTATTTTAAAATAATATTTATTTTTTTATATTTAAAATAAAATATTTTTTCAAAAATTTATAGAGATAATTATTATTCTAAGGAAAAAATATTAGAAACTTTTAAAGTTTTTCAAAAATGTCTAGAATTTCATAAAATAAAATAAATTTAATAAATTTAATTAAATTGAATAAAATAAAACAAATTTGATTTAATTTAATAAATAAATTAAATTTAAAAAA
The DNA here is from genome assembly GCA_016801055.1 of Panax notoginseng. Taxonomy (NCBI): domain Eukaryota; kingdom Viridiplantae; phylum Streptophyta; class Magnoliopsida; order Apiales; family Araliaceae; genus Panax; species Panax notoginseng. The sequence goes on from CM029014.1 coordinate 15,807,588, forward strand.
ATTATTCAAAAAATAAAAAAAAAATAAATTAAATAAATTTTTTTAATTTAATGGTAGCTGGTTTGATACTGAAAAGGGGGTTGAAGTTGATCGTAATAGAATCACAATCGCAGATATCAAGTCGGTGTTAAAGTCTGATGACGTGTTCGTGCTAGCAAGTCAAGCGACTCAAGTGTATTACGCTCCTAATGTCAAATACTCGAAGCCCCTGGTACACAGTAGTCACAACTAAAACACGTTCATTTGATGCTGAGAACATGTTTGGTATAGATGAGGCGTTGTAAGAAGATGTTAGCAACCATTTGGTCGTAGTGTTAAATGCTGAAGATGTAAGGAGTACTGATGTCATTGACGTACCTAACGATAAGGATGTCGAGGAAAACGTCGTCGTGAATGATTAGTAGTCGTTGAGGATGATAACGATGGCGAAACTGATCTCGAAACTGAGGATGAGGAAGATACAAAATTCGAGAATGATATACACATTGATTCTGATGGGTTTGATGACGTACGTAATTGAAAATGAGCATTCATATTAGTAAATACGACATATTGTTAAACCTTACATATTCATAATCTACCAACTTGGTTATTGCAGTAAGATATTCATGGCTAGACATAGCGGTGGAGGTCGCCGAGTGGTGGGTGATCCGGTACGGGACGTAGCCATGATGGAGGCTCGTCTTCAGGAGCTAGTAAGTTGTCTTAACTAGGATTTAAATATATCTCAAGCTGCATTAGTTTATGTTTATTGACTCAGTTAAATACAATTATTACTGATGCACCTCGTCGACAACACCGAGGGACGAACCTCGGTATCTTTGGTCGTCCACCGGCAGTTCCACTTACAGTATCGGTGGATGTCGCTTCTAGACAGTAAGTGTTAATATATTATTAATATTTCTGTCAGTTATTGTAACACACAATTCACATAACACATAGTTATATTTTTTATGTAGTATACTAGATCACCCGGTGGCTAAGCATACCCTACACGCGATCTGTTTGATGCACCTCCCGAGAGGGGGTATGCGTTCAGCTAGTATGCACGGTACGATGCCACCTTTATGCAGACTGTCTTGCGGGAGTTTCACGTAAGTTAAGCTTATTATATTAATTACTACATAGTTGTATAAGGATGACGAAATCAATTGTTCCTAATTTTTAAACTTTGTTATAGTAGTACATGTGACGCCTCCAAAATTAGGTATACATCACCCATCTTGGGTCGTCAGATACATGGTACAGAATACAAATATAACTTACTAATACAACTGTCGTGTACAATACGACAAAACATAACTGTGAGTTTGAATACAATTATTGTCTACTAGAGACTATACAAACTCAAAAGGAGACCTCATTACAATTATTGTCACACTATTTAACAGAATAGTGAGGACTACTAATACTATCATCTGGTCCATCACTCCGTTTCCCGACTCGTCCCAGCTATATTCTCATTTCCTGAAGAGAACAGTGAAAGAAAGGATGAGCTCAACTAGCCTAGTAAGAAATATTATGACTAAGATAATGCAGAATAAATTATCATTAGCCTTCAACAGTGTTAAACAGAAAAAATATAACAAACATCAAGTTTAACTGCAGCGGAACAAATAATCCATTAAAAGAGTCAAGTAGAGAATAAAATCTACTATCTTCTATGATTTAAAAGGTTTTTTAACACTGTTATCGCTGGGACTCAGCTTAACAAAATTATCCACATCATCGAATCACCCCTGCACTACGCCAATGATATTCTTTAGTATCACAACCACAATTATCCATGCACTACGGGCCAAGAATATTTGTGTTATTCGTTAATGGTCATGATCATGCCAATAACTGTCCATCAATGCACTACGGGCCAATGAGGACTTTTACCACATCATTTGTAACATTACGGTCATGATTATACCGAATAATCCCTGGTCATAATCATACCAAGTCCATCTATGCACTACAGGCCACAGATGACTTTTAACATTTTATAAACATGAGAGGATGATGACAATGATATAAGAATTCAATAAAACAAGTTCAAGAATTAATTTATCCAAGAATTAACAACGTCCAAATTGTCAACATGATACTGCTTTGTAGAGTAAAATTCAAGAATGCTTAGAATAATATTTTCATGAAAAGATACTGGATGAAACACAATTATCAAGGATATTCCACTAATTTCATGGAGTATAGAAGTTAAAACTTAACCAACTGAGTATAATAAAGAATGGAATAACAAAAGAAATCACCTGGCATGCGATAGACCGCACAGACAGTTATTCTATCAGAATAATAAATAATGGAACCAGTCCGGCGTAAAACACACAGACAGAATGTTCCAATAGAATAATAATAAAAACAGAACCAGGTCCGGTGTAAAATACACAGACAGGATGTTCCAACAAAATAATAGAAGAATATCACCAAGTATAGGGTACCGCGTATACAGGTTATTCCAACAGAATAATAAGAAATGGAATAACAAAAAGTTCTCTTCATGAATAAGAAAGAATAACACCCCTTACCGTTATAAAGACGAGCTAAAATAAGGAAGTAGTTAAGTAGCAGAATACTTTTCTTCTCTCTCTCTATAGTTTCTCACTCTAGAGTTCAGTGAATTCGTAAGAAATAATGAAGAAATGAGCTGCTATTTATAAAAAAATGGAATGCATAGTAACTAATCCATGAACGGTCCAGATTGATTACTTTAATCTGACGGTCCATATTTATAGAAAAATCTTTTAAATAAAATATATATATTCTATTTATAGAATAACTTTAATAAAGTATTCTGTTTTATATAAAAAGATGTTTATGTTTTATTATGTTAATAATACGAATAAAACAAAACTTCATTATCGCTAAATAAATTATATTATTAACTAACAATAATTGAATCAAACTAAGTGACTTCTCACATAAGCATTAATAATCAATATCGTGTGCTACTATGCAACCACACGTAATACTGTACTTTTACTACCGAGTAGTTCAACAGTATCAATGGTAAAACTTCCGCCGTTATTTTTAATAAAATATTTTTTGTCGTTTTCTCAATCCGACAATAATTTCGTTGTGGGGTCCACCAATGATTGTGCCGTTGACGAATATTCCCTGTTAAAACGAATATTCCCCGACCAATCAAATATTATATAACAACTTCCGTACTTTGCAAAATTTATAAATATTACCCACAACTATAACATTATATCAAATTAACTCTATAATATTCAAAAATGATATTTATAAAAAATTCATCTTTATTTATAAAAGTTGGGGTCTTACAGTACTGGCAGATATCTAGTGTTGGGTGAGGATACCCGCATATACACTTCCTAAGGTAATATTTTTTATGTTTCACGAAATTATCAGAATTTTTCACATTATATAAATTATTATTAGTACTGGAATTTCTCTTTTTGTAGACTCCAGCCAGCTTCCGAGAGCACATGTTGGACCATCTTATACGGGCGCTGACTTGGATGACGAGATCTTCCAGAGGCTTATGGGTGCCGTGTCGGATAGGTTCTGTATCGATCTGGTCTTTCAATGTCAACAGTTGCCTAGCAGTTCTCGTCTTCACCAGGTTGCTCAGGATATTATAGCAGGGGCCTCCACAGAGAGTACGGGATTCCCGCGGGAGCAGTTCGACGCCTTTAGCGGCGAGATGCTCCCGGATGGTGACCCTCTTGGAGGAGCTTTTCGTCCGCCCCCGCCTACTCAAGTATTCTTATTATTTATGTTTTTTTCAATTAAGGCTAGCTTGTTAATTCTCACATATATACGGACTAATTATTTTTATTTATAATTCTTTCAACAGGGTGGCGATGACGAGCGGACTGACGATGACGACCAGAGGACGATCGAGATACCATATTGTGTTAGTTACACTTATGTTACACTAAGTACCATCAATTTCATAATTCGATACTCAAAATATTCGGTCTTACAATTTACTTCATAAACTACTTAATTTCATAATAATCCGCCCCACATCGAATAAACCGTCATCCTGAACCCAGATTGAGTAACACGCCCTGCGAATGCTCCACCCTACAGTGTGATCAACCTGATACTTGGGCCCATCAAACCATGAACTCTAATACCATTTGTGCGCACGATCCATCCCACATCAATTCCTCGCCAAAGCAGCCCACAACTGTGTAGACTAGCCTAATAAACATGTTGAGCCACCTCTTTACCTAAAAGATAAACATATTAGGTTGAGCTCCACCATACTTATTAACCTATTTATACTCTTGAATTTATCCGATGTGGGATTTATGTGAAATATCCCAACACTTTCTTTCCTATTTTTGGCATCTTGTTAACAACCCACCTTTAACTGGGGGATCAATTTAACAAAAAAAAAATCCACATCCATTCTTCAAAAGGGAAAAAGCATGAAACTTTCATAGAAAAATTACAAGCCCTATTTAAATGCAGCCAATAAATTTAGCTAAGGAATGAAGAAAAAATTAGACAAGCAAAGAATCTAAGTGTAGCCGAAAAACCATATTAACAAAGCACGACATCAATTAGTTAGTTTCTTCTTATTTTTTCCCTCTCTTCTCTCCTTGCTCTGATTTTCTTCTTTGTTGCTCTTCTTATTTCCTTACTATTGTCTTCTTTATTGTTGCTTTTCTTCTCTCCTATTCCATTTATTGACAGTATGGAGTGAAGGGGAAATCAAATTGGGCGAAAAACAAAGGTTGTATTTTTTTTTAAAAAAATAAAACCATATTATATACGGTCAAATTGTATACAATTTCTAGCTAGCCGACAATTTAGGTATTCTAACATATTTTGACCCGAATATGAATTTGGGAGAGACATTGTATGGAAAGGTAGTTTATTTAGTAAATGTAAGCCCAAATATTTTAAGAGTCAAATTATATATTTAATGGTACTTGATGTAATAGAAGTCTATTTAGTCATTTAAATTTGTTAAGATGGGGTATACGTACTTAGAAATTGTTGGTCAAATTTTCTTATCTTATTGCTGAAGTAAGGTTAATGATTCTGTACTATAGGTTAAATAAAGAAAATAGAAAACATAATTAAATAAATTTAACTTGTGGGGATAATATTGTCTTATTATTCTTTCCTTTTTACTGAAATATTGGTTTCAAAAGGCCATTCTTATAGTTAAAGATGTTAGTGTTAATACTACTTTCGTCTCTCAAAATTTATTTATTTTATAAATAAATCTATAGAATATAAATTCTTGCAAATAGATACCAAAATAATATTAATATTTGGACCCCATATTCGTTTTACTATGAAGTAGTTATTTTTTTTGTTCTCAACTCTCGATTTTCCGCAACTATTAGGCTCTGACTAATTCGAAATCAAATTAGGATCAAGACTCATAAGGGTTGAAACTCTTCCTAATAGGGTTTTCTCTATTCACAATACTCAAACTCGAGACTAACTGAGAAAGAAAGAAGTGCCAAACAACCCAAGAAAGTAGCATCTTTAGAATGTTGAGATAACTAGCTGGCTGGCAGGTGACTACAAATAGCCCCAAACTATCTTTATAATAAAAAACTATTGTTGGAATATGGAGCAGAATTAACAAGAAGAATAACACATTAAATTGAACAACTTAGCTAGAAACCGATGAAAGCCGAGGCGTAGCAAAACTACTGTCCTAAAAAGTGATTTCGCCACCACTGATAATAATTACAGATATAAATGGGCTGCCGGCGATCACCCTCTAGGATTCAACGTCGAAGCCTCCGATCGTGTGTACTCACAGAAAGAGACTTTGGACTTGTCTATGTAGATTGCCCGATTATAGAGTAATATGTATATAGAAGGAAGGAAGAACATATTGTATATATGTATTGTGTTGTGAACTGGTAAAGAACAGAACATAAGACACATGTACATATACATAGAAAAGAAGAACGTTTGGGAGAAGATGTTGGGAATCAGTAACGTAAAAGTGAACTAAATAACGTGAACATTGGAAAATAAATAAGGTTTACGTTGGGGAAAAATAACGTAAAGAAAAACGGCTAGGGTATTAACTTTAGGCTTAGTATTTAAAAGAAATAAAAGTTAGGGATTTAAGCAAAACAGTGGGCTACCTGGGTGCACCCGCAAGGCATATCCGACCGGATCGGCACACCCCCTGCGCGGGCGTAATATGCGCGCACACACGCACTAATGTTTTCTGACCGAAAGTCCAAGAACCAAGCTTAGCCTAACCCAATTCCTTAGTCGTCCCCATGTGCGCAAGCCCATCCCTTTTTCCAACCATGTTACTAAACCCAAACCAACATGTGTTAATATACCCATAGAATATTTTAAAATAGACAATATGGGACTTTGATAAAACCATAAGTTTGAAGCATAACCAACAATCTCCCACATGATTCAAAATTATCAAAGATAGAAAAATTTAAAAGAAGTAAGAAGGCAATGGTTTTTAGATACATAACGTCGATACCATGTAGTTTGAATCAACACTTAGTGGAACAAGCTCATGATTATAGATTATAGGTGAACTATATTCTTGAACCAATTATCTATGATACAATCAATTGAACTTGCACACATATCTAAAAATTCTGAATCCACACAAGTCCACGTTGGCGTTCTCTAGGCCATACGCCATATCCCAAATTTTCATAAAGCTCTAGAGAGTTTGCCAAAGACTCTCATAGGAAGCAGCCTACACCTCCACTTTTACATAGGTGAACCCATCAAGTGTATACTGACATACACCACCCTTTAGGGCTATGAGTTTCATTAAGAATTTAAATGAGTCATCCTGTCACAATTTGTCATAAGCACCACATACACATAGGGAGAAATATAAATAATTGTAGTGCTTTAATTAAATATTTACATGACTTGTTGTTACCCATTGAACCCAATTCATGGGATCTCCAATCACATGTGTTGGTTTCCATCACATATTATTTTACTCAAAATTTTGACAATAGTCTCATCCCTATGGATGCTTCTTGACTACCTTTTTATTTAATCCCTTAGTAAGCGGATCCGTTAGGTTCTTTTTAGACCTCACAAATTCTATAGAAATAACCCCGTTACTGATCAGTCCTCTATAATATAAATGCCTCAAGTGAATATGTCTCTGTTTTCTATTATAAACATGGTTCATTGCCCTGCCAATAGTTACTTGAGATCACAATGCAAAGAGATAGAAGGAATTGGCTTATACCACAATGGTATATCAGCCAATAAATTCCTTATCCACTCTGATTCTGTACCTGCCAATTCTAAAGCAATAAATTCAGATTCCATAGTTGATCTAGCAGTACAAGTTTGTTTAGCAGATTTCTAAGAAACAGCTTCTCCACCTAAAGTAAACACATAACCACTAGTGGAGTTTGTTCATCATTATCAGATACCCAATTAGCATCACAAAATCCTTCTAAAACACAGAATGACCAGTAAAATGTACACCTACATTAATTGTTCCTTTTAAATGCCTCATTAGTCGTGACAATGCATTCTAATGATCTTGTGAAGGATTATGTGTATATCTGCTAAGTCTACTAACGACATATGCAATATCAGGTCGAGTAAAGTTCATTAAATACATTACACTACCAATAATTCTAGCATATTCAATTTATGCAATATCATTCCCTTTATTTTTTTTTAAATGCACACTAGAGTCATAAGGTGTTCCTAATGGTTCTTCATTAAAGAAATTAAATTTCTTAAGAATATTTTCCACATAATGAAACTGTGATAAAACTAAACCATTTGCACGTTTATTTATTTTCATGTCAAGAATCAAATTCGCTTCTCCTAAATCTTTCATGTCAAATTCAGAAGATAAAAAGTCTATAGTAGTTTTCATAACTTTCTAATTAGTACCAAATATTAGCAAGTCATCCACATATAAACAAATAATCACACCACAATTTCCATTGAATCTACTATAGACACAACTATCAAATTCATTTGTCACAAATCATTAGACAAAAGAGTTTTATTAAATTTGTCATTCCATTATTTTGGCATTTGTTTCAAACCATACAAAGATTTTTCAAGTCTACACACTTTTTGTTTTTCACCTGGAACAACAAACCCTTCAGGTTGACACATATATATTTCTTCATTTAACTCTCCATTCAAAAAGGCAGTTTTAACGTCCATTTGGTGGATTATCAATTTATGAATAGAAGTCAAAGCAATTAAAATTCTTATAGTTGCTAATTTAGTTACGGTGATAAGTATCAAAATAATCAAAATCTTCCTTTTGAGTAAACCATTTTGCTACAAGTCTTGCCTTAAATTTATCAATAGACCCATCAGCTTTTAACTTCTTTTTAAACACTTATTTACATCCAATAGGGTTACATCCTCTAGGCAAATTAACTAGTTCCCATGTATGGTTAGACATAATAGACTCTAATTCACTATTAATAGCATCTTTCCAAAAATTTGCATCAATAGATTCCATTGCTTCTTCATAATTTTTAGGGTCATCTTCAATTATAAAAGCAGTTATAAAATCTGGACCAAAAGTTTTCTCAAATCGTTGTCTTTTACTTCTAGTAGATGCAGGTACAGGTTCTTTATTCTTTCCTTTTAAGATGTTCACTTGAAGAAGGATTGCCCTCATCTCTTAATTTCATTAGAAATAATTTTCAAAAAAGTATGCATCCTTTGTTTCCAAAATGAATTATTTTGATAATTATTAGTCCCATCTTTAATTACCAAAAATCTATAAGCAACACTATTAGAAACAATCCAATAAAATGCAATCCATTATTTTAGGTCCAGTTTTATTTTCTTTAAATTCTGGTATAGCTACCTACTTTAGCTAGACACCCCCACACTTTAAGATACCCCAAATTAGGTGTATGTTTCTTCCATAAATGATATGGTGTTGATTCTATCTTTTTATGTGGAACTCTATTTAAAATATGATTTGCAGAAAGGCAAGCTTCTCCCCACATATGAGAAGGTAAATCATAACTAATTATCATAACATTCATCATATCTTTAAATGTTCTATTTTTTCTTTCCACAACTCCATTGGACTGTGGAGAATAAGGATGAGAAGTTTCATGTATAATTCAATTTAATTCACAAAAATTTTTAAGACTTCTCGAATCATATTCACCTCCACGATCAGATCTAAGTCTTTTAATTTTTTTTTCTAACTGATTTTCAACTTCTGCTTTATATTTAATAAACATTTCTTCCGCTTCATCTTTAGAGAAAGGAGATAAATTCGAGTATATCTAGACATATCATTCACAAAAGAAATATAATATTTCTTACCACCTCTACTAGCTCATAGTATTTTTTAAATCAGCTAGATCACTATGAATAACTCAAGTAGATCAGTTTGTCTTTCAATACTTTTAAAAGGTTTCTTAGCATGTTTTGCTTCTACACAAATTTCACATTTGTTAAACTCGGTATTTGCAAGATTAGGTATAAGTTCAAGTTGTTTTAATTTTTTTAATAGAAGCCACGTTCACATGTCCTAGTCTAGCATGCCACGTACATATCCAAAGATTCAACAATATAAGCAAAAGAAGCATTCTTATTATTCAATTCAGCAAAAGCATCAAGTACAAATAAACCCCCATTACAAAAACATTTCCCAACAAATTCCCCATTACGAGTAAGTATAAGTTTATCAGACTCAAACACAAGCTTAATGCCGGCTTTGTTACATGATGCACATCTTGTAGGGAAATTATTTTCCCTGAAGTTAATTTTAGTAAGACTTTCTCTTTTCCCACAACATTGGTGGCTCGAGAATCCCCCATAAAAACCTTTTCTACATTAGTCACATTTTCGTAATTGAAAATTACGTCTCTATTCGCGTAAATGTGTCTAGTGGCCCCAGTATCTACTACACATTCCGTGAAGTTGTCAACAAGGTTTATTTCCGAGACAACAACAACAATAATATCATCGGATTCAACTAAGTTCGCTTGGGGCTTAGGCAGGGAGTTATTATTTTTGTTATCTTGCCCCTTGCGAAAGTGACACTTCATTGCAATATGGCCAGGTTTGCCACATACGAAGCAAGGACCTTTAGTGAAAGGAGGTTTCTAAATATGATTAATTCTTGAACCTATTGCCTTTGTTCCCACTGATTTAGAATTTTTCCCTTTGTAGTTTTTGGACTGATAATTTTGGCTCTTCCACTGTGGCTTTTGTTCTACAAGATTAGCTTTGACAGTATGACTTGGAACTACATCTCCTCTTTCTTTAGCCCTGTTTTGTTCTTTAACATGGATGTGTGCTACTAATTCCTGAATAGGGAAATCTTTAGTTTCATGTTTAAGGTTCATTTTATAATCTTAATTTCCACGAGGGTGGTATAATTTTTCGATAAGTACAGCAACTTGAAACGTCTCACATATTTTCATTCATTCCCCAATAACTTCCCCCACAATTGTTTGGCATGTATGAACTTGATCTATAGCTGATTTTCCATCTTGCATCTTAAAATCTAGAAATTTCCCCGCAACATATTTCTTAACTGCTTTTAACGCTTCACAAATCTTCTTAGCACTTTCACACGGATAATAAATCTCAAACAATGGATTAGACAAGTAGGATAACATAATCCCCTTTTGCAGGCTTATCAGAATCTGATTTTTTAATAACAGCAGGAGTAACATCACTAACAAGAGCATCCATATATAAGTTTATGGAGCCCCCACTGATAATATATAGAAGGAAGAACATATTATATATATGTATTGTGTTGTGAATTGGTAAAGAACAGAACACAAGACACAGGTATATATACAGAGAAAAGAAGAACGTTTGGGAGAAGGCGTTGGGAATCAGTAACGTAAAAGTGAACTAAATAACGTAAACTTTGGAAAATAAACAAGGTTTACGTTGAGGGAAAAATAACGTAAAGAAAAATGGCTACGGTAACCGGATCGGCACCCCCCCTGCGCGGGCGTAATGCGCGCACACAACGCACTAAGGTTTTCGGACCGAAAGTCCAAGAACCAAGCTTGGCCTAGCCCAATTCGTTAGTCGTCCCCATGTACGCGAGCAGCACCGGCCCTGGGCTAAAGCCCAAGGTGCCCGGGCTTTAGGCCCACAAATTTTTAGGCCCCCCCTTAAATATTCTCTTCCTTAATAGAATACTTAAATATTCTTTGAAAAACAAATTGGCTAAGGGTGATGACTGCGACAAAGGCAATTGAGCTTCTCCTGTTCTCCAGCGGGCACCTTCGTCTCCTTCATCATTGGTCCTCTGCCATAGCTGAATTACATATAAATATAAAATACAGATAGAAAATCAGAAAATCAGAAGGCCCGAGTGTTAAATGTTATTCCAGTCCTTCTGACATATTTCAAGCTATTTTCAATTTTCAGGTATTAATTCTAATTTTTAGGGTTGAAATTGTTGGGTGGTATGAGATTTAGAAGCATTGTTTAATTTAATTGGGCTTGATGACTGATTGAGTGATTTTTTATGCTATTATGGATTTGTTTATGCTATTATGAATCAAGTGAAAAATTTAATCTCTTTTGAGTTTTTTAATTGTTTGGGAGTAGTGTTAGACTCTTAATAAAGGAGACCCTATTTGGTAATTAATTTATAGATAATCACGAGATTATGTTGGAATTTTGCAGATTTTTAAATTTTAATTCACCATGGTTCCTAAAAAGTATATGTCCGAATCTGAAAAAACTGCAAGGATGATATTCAAATGATGTCTTTGAACTGATTATTTTTTTTGACTTAGTGATAATGTGATATCTAAATGATGCTTTGGAAATATTGAAATACTCGGTTATTATATTTGGTATTTTTTCGTATTGATGTTGTTTTGTTCAGGAAAAGTTCATCGTTTTTTTTTGTCTATCTTAATAGCAATTCGCAAAAGGCTCATTTATGCTATCTTAATAACAAATCGTAAAAGCTCATTTTTTTGTGCGCTTTAGGACCTTAAAAACTCAGGATCAACCCTATGCGCGAGCCCATCATCTTTCCCAGCTATGTTACTAAACCCAAGTCAACATGTGTTAACATACCTATAAATATTTTCAAAATAGATAGTATGAGACTATGATAAAATCATAAGTTTGAAGCATAACCAACAACTACAACCAAAAATTTGCTGGAAAATTGCCATTTTAAGTGACTTATAACTTGAAACGACATGCAATCCATTAATATATAGGCACAAGTATTTGTATATTTGCAACTGACTTGCGGTCTGTGTTGCAAAACTTCTGTCCACACGATTTTATAGCTGATGTGATGTGTTGTTTTCCTTCTTCTTTTTTTTTTTGGTATATATACAAATATATATTTCTTCCTCACAATTAAAGGAAAAAAAAGTCTCACGTACAAGAGCCAAATACATAACAAGAATCGAATCTCAGTCATAATAATTAGGTTTAGACATTATTGACGACATATATAAATTTAATTTTAATCATATAAATAAAGACGGTAAACTATCTAAAATTTACTATTTATTATATTAATTATTATTTATACTTTTTTATGAATCTTATCAATTTATAGAGCAAAATTAAAGCTCCAATGTGCATATTCAGAGCTACTTGGGTGCCGTAATCGTAGAAGTCGGATCAACATCATGAGAACGGCATACTAGAAACCCTATGTTGAGCAAACCATAATTTGTCTAATATCTCAGTGAATGTGTATGACAGTACACTGACAGCATCTTTCATTTCAAGTCAGTTGAAAAAAAAAGGGTTCACCACCTTTTCTCATTTCACCTTCGATTGCGAAGGGATTTAAGGTGGTTTCAATTGCGAGATTTGGACTTTAGATCTGAATTATAATTCATAACAAAAATATATATTTAATTTTAAATTGTAAAAGAACATAAGAATATGTAATTATTTATAGCTTAAATGAATTTAATATTATCATGCTACTATATTACAACTATCAAACTAATATTAAAACTATATTCAAAAAGTTCTTTTTTTTAATTAATAGAAAAGGTCATCTTTTCAAATATAATTTTAATATTTCCTGTTTGTTTTTAATTATAAGCAGTTTTATAAAAAAAGCTTATACTAGTAAGGGAAATAGGAATAATTATGAACGTGCAAATAAGCCAAAAAAAACATCATGCATGATAACTGAGGAAATAAAGGAAACTTGGTGGAAGGGGTAAGAGATAGATAGAGAGACAAAGTTGAATACTTAAATTAGAAGGGATAATTAATATGGAGTTGAAGGGATGGCAGGAATCATGGAGGTGGTTAAAAAAGAAGGGTGTGCATGCATGGAAAGATGAGGTGTCAGCAAGAAGAAGAAGTATGGCACCAGAATGCATGAGCCTGCCTGCTCGCCTTCGAACTCTCAACTGAAGCACAAGTAGATTAAAGGATCCGGTTAAAAGTTTATTTTTTGGTAAGTTGGTCAATTGATCAATAAAATACTAAATACATAGGGTCTACATGTCAGTACTCTATTGGTCAACTGAATAACTTACTCAAAAATAAACTTCATGCTAACCGTTTCCAATATTAAAGTAGTACTGATGGAGAGCAGATATGTCCCCATTTTCTATGTCCTCCACTTAAATTTTGACACATGATCTCTTACTTAACACGAATTAACTCTAAAATTAAATAAAAAGTCATGTGTCAAAATTTAAGTGAGAGACATGATAGACACGTTATTCATATTTTATTATCCCTAATTTTGTCCTTTTAAGTATATTAGTTTATTAAATTAATAGTATGTTTTATTTTATTCTGCATAATTTAATATTTGTTGCAATAAAGTTAAAATTTTGGTGATCAAACGATATTTAATGCTCTTATTCATGTAAGAAATATCCAAAAAAAATCCTACAAGGAGAAGGAAAGAGGTGGAACAATCCTGGTGTGCAAGTCAAATCTAACAAGGGAAAGGAAGTCAATCTAGAAGATCTCTTTATCTAGAAGATTTTTTTGATTAGTTGATTATCATTAGGAAATTAAAACCTACATGGAAAGTGAACAAAATTGTCCAAGTTCAATGAATCTAAATTAGGGGTTAAAATTATTTTCCTATAAATAGGTCTCTTGTTTTAGAGAAAAAAGTATTAGGTATTGTATTTAGTTTATGTTAGAGTAGAAGTAGATTAAATTACATCTTCATTGTACGTTCGTTAGATGATCGTTAATTAAAGGAGTTTTCTTATTTATTTTTAATCTCTTCTTTTCTTTATTTTAATTAGTTTAATTATTTTTCATGTCTAGCTAAATTCTTTCATCTAGGATGAAGATGAATTTAAATAATTATTCGTGATAATATTTTTCATCTTTTCTTTTTTATGCTTTATTTTTAATTGATTTCGCTTTCATGTTTCGTTATTGAAATACCTTTGTTTTATAGTTTTTATGTGATTTTAAATTAATTAAGAGGTTTTGATATATTATTGTTAATATATGAATTTTTCATAATTCATGTTTGCTCAAAAAATTTTGATGGGTTATAGTTAATCCTTAAATTTTCATAGTCTATGTTTGCCCACGTTAATTGTAAATTACTAAATTAAAAGGAAAGGAGATCAAAATCAAAGTGAGTTATAAAAATAGAAGAGATTGAATTATATGTTATGATTATTATTTAATGGATTCAGATTCCTAGATTGTTTTTCTCATTATTATTTTCATATCTGGTTAATCAATTCTAAATCTTTATTTCTAATTCGCCTAAAATAGATATTAAGGATACATTAAATTAATCTAGTCTCTGTGGGTTCGACCTGTATTTGTCAGTTCTTCAATTAGACATTGTGCACTTGCAGTACATAATTTTATCACATCAAGACACAAGGGGACATGAAAAATAAGGACATAGGATCTGCTCTATACTAATGGGTAGGGATGAGCAAGTAATCAAATTGAAACTGAAATCGCACTAAAAATCGCACGAACCGCACCAATTAAAATCGCACCAACGGTTCCGACGTATGTGGCGATTTTAGGTGGGTTGAATAACTAAATTTATGATTCCGGTTTGGTTACTAGCTAAATTGCACGCATAAAATCGTAACTGCACCATGTGTGTGTATGTATGTATTATCTCTAGTAAATTTTAAAGTTATTTTTCACTTGAACACGCTCAGAGAAAACCCCAGTCTTGCATTGTCATTTTTTATCAATTGAAAAAAGATGGTTAGAGGTTATAGGGTCAAAAATTAAGCATTTGAATTTGTTTGATTCGTTATCGGAGGGGCTTATAACTGAGGGGCCAAATTCGTTGGTTCGAGCACTTGATGCATTGGTTAAGGTCAATGCTATAATAGTATTAGTCTAATAGATTATTTTTCAAATTAAGTATAGTTAGGATATATTCTATAAGTCCTCCCTACATATATAAGATAGAATTTTATTTTATCTCCAGTATATACTTTAATTTTTGGTGAACTAGATAAACCTTCTTGCTTGTTATCAAATATATGGTCTCTGTTATTTATACAGCGTAGTTTAGTTTTAAAGCATCATTCATTTATTATAAACTAAAATTATTTTACGTGTCTCACTGTTCTATGATTGATGATGAATTTGACATGTTGGCATAAGGAACTCTGGTCTATGCTTGATATAATTCTCATTGCCGACTTTGTCACTAAGTTAATTCTCGATATAAGTTCTATGTTAAATTTTATTTAAAGGCTTAGACTTTTTTGTTGTTTCAATTGATTTTGGAACCGAAACTGCACACCAATTAAAATCGTACCGCACACTTTCAAATTGCACTGCACCAATCACAAGCGGTTTCGTGTGCGGTTTTGAATTTTTCAAACCGCACCTAAGCGGTTTCGGGTGCAATTTGGACTTCAAACCGCACCAAACCGCACCATGCTCACCCTTACTAATAAGGAGTGGTTAGCATAATGTATTTTTTGGTAAGTTGGTCAATTGGCCAATAGAATACTGACACGCAGCGAGATTCTATTTGTTAATATTTTATTGGTCAATTGACCAACTTACCAAAAAATAAACTTCATGCTAACCAGATCCGACTAATGGTAGAATTTGGGGAGCTTTTTGGGGGTGTTTTCTTGTTAGAGATTAACGCAACACAAAAATAGTAAGTGAGAAAACCAAAGAGAAACAACACATAAAATTTACCTAGTTTATTCAAAATATTTGAGTTAGTTTATTGTCTGCGACGGACAGTTTCACTGTTTTTTGATATTCGTAAATAAATATTAATATAAACCTCCTCTTTATATAACGAATATTAATTATAAGGTCCCTGTGCCCCCACTAAATTATTCGTAACGACATTCAAATTGTGATTATGCACGTGAGAAAACTTTATAATTACTTCTCAATTAAATTTGAATTAAACTCACAAATAACATTTTCGTGATATGTATTATTTGCTGATACTCAAATTTGTGAATTAAGATCCTCTCTATTTCAAATAAATTGGAATTGTCTCCATTTCATGGTCCAGATTTAAAATGTGACATCAGGATTACAGGAGATAAAGGCAATAATGAAAATATACAAAAAATAAAGAGATCCTAACTTCTAACCCTTAATTCAATTGAATTTAAACTTATTTCCAACTTAGAACTAAATGAATTGACCCCAAAACAGACCAAAACTTAACTCGTTAATATTTAATTAATTATTATTTTTAATTTTTATAATAATATATTATTGAGTGCAATTTAAACTCAATTAAACTCGACTCGCTTAAATTGACTCTAGATCAACTCAACTTATTTATTAAACATATATACCGAATTTAATATCAAATCTCAAGTTATATAAAACAAGAACTCAAACTCGATAAGTTAAAATCTAACTCGACTTATTTAAAGTTTTATTTAGAATTTAATTCGTCTATAGATAGGCAAAGCGGATGAACGTTAAAATTGATGTTACAGTAAAACCCCTATTTAGAATACTGTATATAAGAATACCTCTACAATATTATAAAAAAAATTGGTCCCAATTTGGGCCAGTTATAAATAGGAATAACATCTAAATTGTAATATGTACATACTTTTTAAGTCCCGTATTAAGAAACTATACCTCTATATAGTGATAATATATATATATATATATATATATATATATATATATAGATAATATATATAATGAAGAGAGACAATATTAATTTTAAAACTATATTTTTTTATAAAAAGACTATTTTTCTTATAAAAACTACATTTTCTATAAAAGACTATATTTCCTATAAAAGACTATATTTTCCTATAAAAGACTATATTTCCTATAAAAGATCATATTTTCCTATAAAAAGACTACTTTGCATTAATATTTTTTGAATAATAATTATTAGAAAGTTCTTATTGAATTTTTGTTAAAGTGGATATTTTTGGGTGTTCGAAAAATATTTTGTACCAATACCACTATTTAGTAATAACCTCTCAACTAGAATACAAATAGTTTGATCCCAAGTCTATTCCTAAATAGAGCTTTTACTGTATCAAGTTCTCTTTCTTTTTTGAATAATGATAAGGACTCAAATATACATAAAAATTGTGCACAAATTATATATTAAAAGAGAAGAAGAATGATTACAATTAGATGTTTTACCTATAACAAATTAATCTATGAACTCTATTTTTATGTAACAGTTTATATACATACTATTTGTTGGGCCATAATATTTTAGACATGTTGTTGGGTCTTGAAAGTATTGGGGCCGGTTCATTGGGGCGATCCATTGGGTGGATAACATCTTTATTTGAGGCCTTGTGTATTGGGCCAGATTGTGGCCGAATTGGTGGAAGAGTATGGTTCCACTTGGGCTTGACCGTGATATTATGGGGAAGCTTTGACTTCATCTCTGCATTGTAATTAATGAGGATTGGACAGGGCTTAGTCGGCTAAAGGCTGTGGGTCTAGGGAAGTCATTGCATACAGGACAAATCGGACTTTGAGTATAAGGCAAGGATCACACACTATCTAAAAAGGTAAGAACAACACTTAACCAAATTATTATCTCTCTCTATACACTAGATATTTTTTTCTCCATTGTTAACCTTGTGATCGCCTGTACTGACTCCCACGCCGGAGCTATCTCCCGACGGTCAAGCTGTCATGCTTTTGGTGTTGGCTTGTTGAATTATGCAGGATCAGAGCGTCTTACGTGATTGGGACGCGGCAGAAGATCTTGGCGTTAACATTTGGCACTAGAAAGGGGTGAGTTCTAGTGTCCTTGAAGTTTTCAATCACAATCTATACGTTCTACGAAATGAATCCATAGTGAAGAGTAGAACAATTACTTCTAAAGGATACCTGATGGCTATGACTTCCCTACACAACGAGTATCTGTCAAGATTGATGGGTCCTTCATTAGTGCTTATGGTGGTACTGCTTCCAATCAGATTTTTGAGGGTTCTCGTTCGATACCCAAGGTGATGCTAGAAGAAGATATTTTTGCTGCCGAAAGAAGACCTGACCATGGACGGAAAAGGGTAGAAGGCATACTGCTTAGAACCCTATACCGAGGGGTCAGACTGACAGACCGATCATGTTAAAATAATCTTCACTTTAAAGACATGTCTCGAGCCGTCCTCGGATCGAAGCAGACCCAACAGCCATTTTCCTGATTAACCGAGGAGGGTATCTTGCCCTATTAGTTTTCGGGATTATGGCGAAGCAGAGTAGACGAAGACCCAACAGCCATTTTCCTGATTGACCGAAGAGGGTATCCTGCCCTATTGGTTATCGAGATCATGGTCAAAGCAGACGAAAAATCCAGAAGTCACACTCCTGAGAACCACTAAGGGCGCACTGCCCTGTGGATACTCATCTTTGGAGATGCCCGTTTAAAGCACAAGTTCAAATGGAAAACACCAGATTGCTCTGAAGAATATTTGAGGAAGCTAAAATGTTTTTCGATCTTTGATACATGGAAAGGGCCGAAGAAAGCTAAAATGTCCAGTATA
>CM029014.1:15826589-15861589 GCA_016801055.1 Panax notoginseng
TCTCTAACTACATCATCTTCGGGTGGAACTTCTGTTGGGAGGATTCGGCCGTAACTTCTATAGATTTGCCAGCTAAAAAATCCTCCAACTCCTTCACCTCCGAAGACGATGGTTTGATCAAAGTTACTGCAGTAGATTAACAGTTTTACATCAGATTCTATACCACAACCATTTTCAAAATGATGATAAAGTAAATCCGTACTTACATTTGTGGTCGTATAACCATGCTTGCTTAGACAGAAGTCCGAATTTCCATTCCTCCTTTGGAAAATTGTCAAAGAGATTTACCATTTCAACTATACGTTCTTCTGAAATGTCACCGAAGTCGGCAGATATTTTCTCATCAGTGGCCCAGTCCGGAACAGTAGCAATTTCGGGTCCCTTAACAAAAAACCATTTCTCATTCCATCCTTTGTTGCTAAAGGGGGTAGTTACCAGCGAACGCCTTTCGAATTTTTCACCCGTCTTCGACGCCTGCTTACCTATAACCTTGAACCCCTTCTCACGAGACTGACTGATCTTGTACACAGTGAAAAAGAAATCGATGGTAGGATCGACTCTGCCTTCATGGCAGAATGCAATGAAGGCTAAGATGTGTATGTAAGAGTTCGGCACCAATTGGGCGAACCCGACACCGACAAACCCTAGAATGGTTAGCAGAAATGGATGAAGAGGAAATCTGACCCCTTTCTCGAGAATGGTCGCAGCGACTGTCGTCCATCCCTCTGGTCTTTGAAACATCTTTTCCTCAGCCCTAGGAACCCTCACCAGATGAGTATCCGGAATATGGCACCGATCCCGAATCCTCTGTAATTCCTTTTCAGTAATAGTCGATGGAGTATTGGCATGGGTGAAGGATTCCTTGCTCCTGAAGAATTCGGAGGGAGTAAGGCGAGGTTTAGGAGGCATGTTCTTTTTGCTGGGAGCAGTGGTTTGGGGATTAGAGCTTGAAGACTCTTTGCTAGGACTTGGATTAGGTGGGACGATTGTCATGGGATTCGCTCGGATTTGAGAACTTCGTTCAGAATTTTGAGAAGCCATTGTTGACGATTTGCAGAGAGAAGAAAGAAAGTTCGGAAGGGAAGAAGAAAATCCAAAAGTCCGAAAATTTGAATGGACAGGTTAAACTGTCAAATTTGGTAAAGTTTATCTTTTATACTGACGATTACAAAGCAATCGAGGACGGCTTATTAGATCGACAGTCATGATTATGAATTTGAAAGGTTGCGTCCGGTTTGAGCTTTAGATATTTAGCAGTTTGGACTTTCCTTTTGGGCTTCCGGTTTTAATCCTCTTTTCAGTCTATTTTCGTCTTTAATCATTTGGGCCTTGGTAAAATCCAATTTGGGTTTATTTTAACCACTTGTAGTTTCCCATTAAATATCCTATTTAATAGAAAACTAGGGGGCAATGTTGGGTCGTGATATTTCTCCTATTGGGCCTTACGGGTTGGGCTTGTTCACTTAATTAGTCCCTTGGATCTCCCTTATTGGGTCTTAGAGTTATTGGGCCTAATCCTTACGTTATCTCTCCTTAACATTGGGCTGGGTCCATAGGCTAACCCATTAAATCTTTTTATATCTGAGCCTTTGACTTGTAATGATGAAAAAGGAGAGCAGTTGACCCAAAGTCTGCAGATCATTAATGTGGATGAGATTTTATCCAGCCGGCGGCAGGTACAGTGGGAAAAAGGTGACAACCTGCATGCACACGGCTGAGACCATAGAGGAGTGGGGGGCTGTGTCAGCTGGGGGTTGGTGGCACAAAAAACCGAGCATGAGAGCATAACCTAGCAAGGGAGTCTTATAACAGGAGGTACGCACACATTTTCTCTCTCTCTAGACACTAGACATTTTACATCCTCCATTGTTAACCCTTGTGACCGCCTGTACTTATTCTCACGCCGGAGCTATCCCCCGACGGTACAGCCGTCAAACTTTGTGTGTTGATCGTGTTTACTGTGCAGGATCGGGACGTCTTACGTGATTGGGACGTGGCAGGAGATCTTGGCGTTAACAGACACAAATAGTTTATGAGAGAAAATTGAGTTATTTGGGCTTGTGACTGGAAAATTCAATCAACTAGGTGAATCATCTCCTTATCTACTTCATTGGCAGAGATGTAATGATATGGTGATTTCGTGGCTTCTTTATATAATTTCTCCTGAAATCAGTTCAAGTATTGTTTGCATACAGAGTGTTACTGATATTTGGAATGATTTAAACATTCGATTCAAACAGAGCAATGGTCCTCGATTGTATAAAATTAAGAAGGATTTGGCTTCCTTAACTCAGAATTCAATGTTTGTGTCCACTTATTTTACGAAATTTAAAATGCTTTGGGATGAATTTGTTAACCTAACTCATGTTCCTAAATTCACTTGTAAGTGCATATGTGGTGCTTTAAAGTTACAAGAAGTTTGTGATAAAAACATGAAGGTTACTTCCTTTCTAATGGGACTAAATGATATGTTTACAAACATAAGAGGTCAGCTTCTTATGATGAATCCTATGCCAAATTAAATCAAGCCTTAGCTCTTATTCAACAAGAGGAGAAACAAAGAAATTACACTAGTCAAATGCTTGTGGTTCCCGAGTCTGTAGCTCTTCTCAGCAAATTTAATCAAAATCAACATGTTTCAAGGTTTGCAAAAGGCACATTTGGTAATAAGAAATTGGATTCAAAATTATTTAAGAGATGTAATCTGGAATGCACCTACTATCATGTCAGGGATAGATGTTACTTCTTGAATGGATTTCCTCCTAGATTCAAGCGCACATTTGAAAAAAAAACAAAGTTATGGCTCAAGTTAATGCTTCTCCATCTATCAGTTCTCTCATACAACTCATCCACTGATTTCAACTGTTCCTTCCTCATCAACTGATTTGACTGCATCTCTTAACACAACTGCCACTTTTATACTTGCACAGTATCAAGAACTGTTGACTCTACTCAATCAAAATCATTTACATTCTACCTCAGACATTCCTCTGGCAGGTATACATGTCTCCATCTGTCAACATTGTATGTCTATCTAGTTTTTCTGTATCCAATGACTGGATTATAGACTCTGGAACAACTGATCATATTACTACCTCCTTTGCTTTGCTAACTAATCATGTCCTCATAAATTCTATAATTTATCTTTCTAATGGTCAGTCCTCTACTATCACTCACAAGGGTACTGTTAGGCTCACTGATGACATTATTTTACATGATGTCCTTTATGTACGGGATTTCAAATCCAATCTGATATCAGTAAGTAAACTTTGTCAAGACATTCATTGTTGTATCACTTTTCTTCCTAATGTTTGTCTATTTTAGGACCTTGTGATGAAGAAGATGAAAGGGTGTACAAACTTGTTACTCCTGCTGTTTCTAATAATGTTGTCTGTTCTACTTAGTCTTCTTCAATACTACATTTGTGGTATGATAGGCTTGGTCACTCACCTGTTCCTATCATCAAAACTATATCTGATCTTGTGCCATCCAGTTGTACTTCTTCATTTCATTGTGATGTATGTCCATTAGCTAAGCAAATGAGAAGTGTATTTCCAGTTAGTTCTACTACTGCCTCCAAACCATTTGAATTGTTGCATTGTGACCTATGGGGTCCTTATAGACATAAGACATATCACAATTGTAGTTCATTTATGACAATTATTGATGATAATACAAAATGCACATGGACTTATTTGTTATCTTCTAAATCTCAAGTTGCTTCAATTTTACATAAATTTCTTTGTTATGTCAAAACTCAGTTTGATGGCCTTGTAAAAATTCTAAGGTCAGATAATGGGACTGAGTTCTTTAATAAAGCTCTCACTCCTATGCTTGATATTCTTGACATTATTCATTAAAGTTCTTGTGTTGAGACACATCAGCAAAATGGAGTTGCTGAGAGAAAAGACAAACATTTACTAGAAGTTGCTAAAGCAATAAGATTTAAGGCTCATCTCCCCATTCATTCTGGGAGATTGTCTTCTTGCTGCTACCTATCTTATTAATAGAATGCCTTCTACACGTTTGCAAAATAAAACAGTAGCTTATGAACTTCTATTTCATAAACCTCCTACTTACAGTCATCTTAAAGTTCTAGGATGGCTTTGTTATGCTTCCACTTTGTCTCTTAGAAAGGATAAGTTTGCCCCCCCCCAGAGATACCAAATGCATATTTCTTGGCTATCCTTTCAATCAAAAAGGCTATAATGTTTTTGATCTCAATAAAAAAGAGGATATTTGTCTCAAGAGATGTAGTCTTTCATGAAAACATTTTTCCTTATGCTACAACCTCTGAGGTCCTGTCTTTTAATCCTGTTCTTCACTCTAGTTTTACTTTTATTAATGATCTGGATACATCTTTCTCAGTTCCTATTCTTTTTTCTTCTAACAATCTTGTCCCTTCTCAGTCTATATCCTCTCATTCCAGTCATATATCCTCTCAACCTGCTTCTATTATTCAGTCCACCATTCATGTGTCAAGACCTTCAAGAACAAGAACTTTCCTTGCAAAATTTCAAGATTATACAGATTTACCTAAGAATCTACCAACCAATCTTCCTTTGACATCACAACAAGGTATTTCTTCCTCTAATTATTCCACTAGATATCGTTTATCTCTTTATGATACATATTCTAATCTATCTCCTAGTTATCATCATTTTATAGCCTCTCTCTCAGCTATTGTTGAGCCTAAAACTTACTCCCAAGCAGTTAAGGATTCTAAATAGTGTGAGGTTATGCAAGTGGAAATTAATGCTTTAGAGGCTAATCATACTTGGATTGTTATGCCTTTATTACCTCATAAACACTTTATTTGGATGTAAATGATTTTTCAAAGTTAAATACAAATCTGATGGTAGTGTGGGAAGGTATAAGGCCCGGTTGGTTGACAAGGGCTTCACTCAAACAGAAGGGTTAGATTATTTTCAAACTTTTGCCCCAGTAGCAAAGATGACCACAGTCTGACTTCTTTTGTTTATTATTGCTATTAAATGTTGAAAACTTTCTCAATTGGACATTACCAATGCTTTCTTACATGGAGATTTCCAAGAAGAGGTATAAACGGATTTGCCCCATGGATTTCATGTTTCTAAGGAGCTGTTATCTTCCAAATCAGTGTGCAAACTTCTCAAATCCCTCTATGGTCTAAAGTAGGCCCCATAGATAGTGGTTTTCCAAATTTTCTACTGCATTGTTGACTTATGGCTTTAAACAGTCTCTCAGTGATAATTCTTTGTTCATTATAAAGAAAAATGGCTCTTCACTGCAATCTTTGTCTATGTTGATGATATAATCTTAATTGGCACTCATCCTGAGATTATGGCTCTAGTCCTACTCTATCTTCATACTCATTTTAAAGTAAAGGATCTTGGATCATTGAAGTATTTTTTAGGGCTTGAAATAGCAAGATCTTCTGCTGGCATTTGTTTACATCAAAGGAAATATGCAATGGAAATTCTTATTGGCACAGGTCTGCTAGGAGCTAAGCCTAGTTTAATTCCTATTGAACATCAACATAAACTTAGTGTTGACACAGGCCAACCTTTGACAGATTCTAGTGCTTATAGGAGATTGGTTGGTAGGCTTATCTATCTCACCATTACTCGACCAGACATCTCTTATGATGTGCACATTCTTAGCCAGTTTATGTCTTCTCCTACAGTGGCTCATATGGATGCAGCTATGAAACTGGTTCGCTATCTTAAAGCTGCTCCTGTTCAAGGCCTTCTTTTATCTTCTACCAGCTCTTTTCAGTTACAAGCCTTTTGTGATGCTGATTGAGGCACTTGCCCTATGACCAGAAGATCTATTTCTGGTTATTGTGAGATGCTTGGAGGTTTTTTACTCTCTTGGAAATGCAAGAAACAACATACTATTGTTAGGTCATCTACTCAAGCAAAGTATAGAGCAATGGCCAACATTGTGTGTGAAGTTACTTGGATATTAGCCTTGCTAAAGGACTTTGATATTCAATTAAACCTTCCTATCCCTCTTTATACTGATAGTAAATCAGTTATTCACATTGCTGAAAACGCAGTCCTCCATAAAAGAACCAAGCATATAGAGATTGATTGTCATTTCATTCGAAAAAAAGTCTATCAATGTATTATTCTACCACAACATATCTCTACTACTCATTGATCTTCTCACTAATCCTCAAACTGCAGCTCATCTTTAGTTTCTATTATTCAAGTTGGGAGTCCTAAACCTGTTTAGTCCTACCAATTTGAGGGGAGATAAGATATCAACATATAATACTTATCTTCATGAACACAAGGGCACTATTGTAAAATATTTAGAATAACTACTGATGTAAGCAAGGTTTGTTAGAAAGTCAGCTTAGTAAGGAAGCTATTATCTGTAATGTAATCAGTTAGTTCATTCTTTCTTAATGAAGAAATCATTTTCTATAACTC
This sequence comes from Panax notoginseng, assembly GCA_016801055.1. Taxonomy (NCBI): domain Eukaryota; kingdom Viridiplantae; phylum Streptophyta; class Magnoliopsida; order Apiales; family Araliaceae; genus Panax; species Panax notoginseng. Next base: position 15,833,009 of record CM029014.1, read on the forward strand.
TTTCTCTCTCTAAAATGTTCATTTTATATTTTTACATTACATTATATAATTTCAACAACTTTGACTAAACCTGTCTAAATAATTTCCAAAATTATTTCAATTTTCAATGATGTTAATAATTAAAACCAAAAGGAAATTCAAAGTTCAGGCTCTTTATATGGCAATTAAATTAAATTATTTTCCAAATGGTACCCCTCTTTTCTGTTGAGCCTCGACCCGACCCGACCAGATATTTCTATGGGTTCCGCCAAAAGTAGCAGCAGCATCTGCAGATATTCCATGAGCTATCCACGCGCCCCCTTTGCCCAATCAATCGTGCCCCTCCATCTCATCTCATCTCATCCAACGGTGTACATACACTCACTTTGTTCATCTTCAAATTACATGGTACTCTTTCTATTTCAAAATTAGACATAATTTAATTTTTGAAGTTCAACGACCGCATATTAAATTTTAAATTGATATGAATTTATTTAATTTTAGTTGATATAATTATATAGTAAATAATAAAAATTATTAATTATAAATTTTATTTTATTCTAAACTGTATATCGTCGTTTGACTTTAGAAATTAAATTATATATCTAATTTTGAAGCGTCGAAATTATTTGTTTAGTTAGTAGCGTTTGTATTTTTGGTAACGATAGTGTTTGATGTATTTAAATTTATAAACATACTAAATATATAATATTATTTTTGGTACGATGCAATTGATCAGTTATACATGTTACGTCATACGTTTTTAGATAAATAAGACTATTATGCCCAACGTTTATAGATAAATAAGACTATAAAATATATTTAAACAGATACGGTTATGGTGAAGTTGAAATCAACCTCACCGTGGCAAGTATATATAATTTTTTTATTCATTATTTATAGAAAATATTGATGTAATATTTGTAATCAAAAATTTATATACATTTACGGTAGTAAAGTTGATTTCAACTTCACCGTAGTCGGATTCTATTTAAAGTTACATAATAAATTAAACTCATCAAACACCTTTTAACTAAACAAATACATACTTTAGTTGTTCGAAATTAAGGATGCATTTTATTTTTATTATTATTAAGTCAAATTATTTTTAATATGTAAACTTAAGCTATGTTTGTTTGTAAGAATTATATTTAGAATATAATTATTAATCTCAAATATCTTGTTTATTTTTAAATTTAGACTTAGGACTATTAGTCTCGGGACTATAAATTGACTTAATAATATTTGACATTATAATTATAATTCCGATATTATAATCTTAAGATTAATAGTTTTGGGATTATAATCCTATAAATTATAATCTCGATATTATTGTTTTTATAAACAAATATAGACCTAGTATTTAAATGATTTTACATTAATAAAAAAAATTTAAAATTTGTAATTTGAGTTTAATGTATCTAAAATTTCGAAACTTATTGTATTATCAATTAAGATTATATAATCTCACAAATAGTTTTTTTGAAATAAAAAAAATGTGTCGAGGTACTAGTATTCTTTTGTTTACGTGTATATATATATATATATATATATATATATATCCATCTCTCTCTCTTCACAACACAAGCCCACCTCATTTTCATCACCACTGTTTAATTTCTGACTTCTGAGTTTCTCTATCTGCTCTCTGTATCTAAATAACCATGCTTCTTAGAGCTGCTTCGGCTTTCTCTCTTCTGAACTCCAGTACCGGGGAGAATCTGACCCCACTAGTCTCCTCCGTTTCGTCTCCGGCGAATTTGGGAAATGGGTCAATCGTTTGTGCGGCGTCAAAGCATGCCAACAATCGGTCGCTGACTGGGGTTGTGTTCGAGCCCTTTGAAGAGGTGAAGAAGGAGCTCAAGCTCGTTCCAACTGTTCCTCAAGATTCTCTTGCTCGCCAGAAGTATTCCGATGAGTCTGAATCCGTTCTCAACGAGCAGATCAAGTTGGTTTTTCCGTTTCTCTCTATTCTTTAACAAATATATGTACTACATGAGATATACACTTTCCTTTTTTAACTGTAAGTTTGGCTCCGATCATTTTAAGTAATTCTTTCATTGGTATTTAAGTAAATATAAGGATCTGTATGATTAATATTTGTTATCGTATGCTTATTTCAATTTCAATTATTTGCGAAAATGTTCTGTTTCGTTTTAGTTTCTTCAGTGTGTACTGTTCTGTGTACTGTGTTTGATTTTAGTCCTCTATGAATATTGGGTACTCGGAAGTTCCTTATTTAACTGTAGTTTGTGTTGAATTTCGGCACGAGTTAAAATTGGAGAACTATTTCTCTGGTCTGACCCCGTTTTCGACGGTAGTCCTGTAAATTCTGTGGTGGGTTTTAACTTTTGCTTAGCTTTGTTCTTCTTAGAATTTCAGGTTCTTTATAATTTCTTATTTTAGATTGATTTGGTATTAATATGGCTTGAGCTATTGTTTTTTTAGATTTTCGTTCCTCTAAAATAATTTATGCCTATTTGTTGGTGATTTCAGTGTTGAGTACAATGTGTCTTATGTGTATCATGCCATGTTTGCTTACTTTGATCGTGACAACGTTGCTCTCAAGGGTTTAGCCAAGTAAGCTTTGGAATTTCTCATATCTCTATCTTGCATCTTTCTTCATATGTTTTTTTGGAACTGGATATAATCTGGTTGATGGTTTTTGTCATGTAGGTTTTTCAAGGAATCCAGTGCAGAAGAAAGAGAACATGCTGAAAAAATCATGGAGTATCAGGTGTTCAACAATTTGTGATGTTACTTTTCTTGTTACGTTTCCAAATTTTCTTCAAACTTAGTGTAGTTTTCCTGTTATGGATTTGAATTTTTAACTTATGTTGATCAATAACTTGACAGAACAAACGTGGTGGGAAAGTGAAGCTGCTGTCTATTGTAATGCCGTTATCTGAGTTTGATCATGCTGAAAAAGGAGATGCATTGTATGGTAAGTTCTCTATGTTTCTAATGTTACATTTAACTCTAATCTGTAGATGCATGCTACAATGTATAGTGATGTTTATATTCTTATATCTTTTGCCCAAATAATTATTATTTGTTTTTTAAGGAGTTGTCTATTTTTGTTTCCCTCTTCTCTTTGAAAGGTGTATGCGGTCGGTTTTGTCGGGTAGTCTTCTATGGAATAAGAAGCGTTCATGTTGAGTTGCCGACTCAAACAATGTGGTTCTCCAGAATTCCGTATGAGGGCTCCTTACATATCAAATCGATTTGAATAGACAACACTTGCATGTTGACATCATTTGGAGGAGTATAAATTACTATTTATGCACATATTTAGTTGTATGTATAGGTGACTCATATTTCTTGCTTAGTCTGTGTAATCATTTTGTATCGACCTTTATGAGACAAGCGTATGTGACGATCTGTTGGAGGCATGCAAACTTATATTAGCGGTGATATTTGTAGTTTTCTGGTCTTCCAACATTATGAGTAGGTTCATGAATAGCGCTGATTTATAGTTTGTTGTTGTACATCACATACATATCCACTCACACACTCATTTATGAAGTTTGATTATGAGGCATTGATGAAGCAGTGTTAACTTAAATAGTGGCTCTAATTATCTCAAACTTGTGATACAGCGATGGAGCTTGCATTGTCTTTGGAGAAATTAACAAATGAAAAACTTCTGCATTTAAATGAGGTAAAACTACACATATTCTTCTATTCATCTTTTTTTGCAATCATATTGAATAATGTTCTACCTTCCAAAATATAGAGGATCAAGTTTGACCTTTTAAAGTCAATTTGAGATATTTTCAAAGTTAATATAATTTTTTAAAATGTTACGAGCAAACGATTATGAAAATTGTAAATTATTTAATATGTACTACCAACTACTAACAAGATGATGTGTTTTTTAAAATTAAATGAACTACATCAATTTGGAATTTGAAGATGGCATTTAATGACTTTGAAAGACCAAACTTGATGTTATATTTTGGAATGGAGGGAGTAGGTTGTTGTATCTTTGCGGTTTAATACTCACTCCCCCCGTGTGCGTGTTTGGTAAGGAAAAAGGGGCATCAGGCAGGATCTTAAACTTGATTGTTCTAAGACACTGCTTTTGAGGTTTGGTCCTGTCTAACGCCTTAAATGTTTGTTGACATGCTCCAACTTACGAAATAGGTGGCAATTCGGAACAATGATGTCCAGTTGGCTGATTTTGTTGAAAGCGAGTTTCTGACTGAGCAGGTAAAATACAAATATCATGCATGGTTCCACCTGGAAGTGATTGTTATTTGTGTTACGTTCTCTTTCATTTTTCTTTTGTTTCATTTAGCACAATGCACTCTGGATGCCATTAAACTGATATAAATGTCGTATTTTCATTGCCTCTAATCAAGGTGGAAGCGATCAAGAAGATCTCTGAATATGTTGCTCAGCTGAGAAGAGTGGGCAAAGGACACGGTAAGAATTCTAAAAGATGGTTCCTTTGTTGCTATCATTTACTCAAATATAGCCCTTCTATATGCATGAGTTAGTCAATTCACTATCACCCCCTATTTCTTAATTTTCTATCTGTTTTCTGGGAATTTCAGGTGTTTGGCATTTTGATCAGATGCTCCTCCAAGAAGGAGCTGCTGCTTGATGTAGAACTGGTCCCTTTTCCTCATGTTTCTTGCACAAGCTCTTGTGGTTGTTTAAGGTCTAGATGCTCAATTGGAAGTTTTGGACGTAGTTAGTTACAGAAACTGGTGTTGATGGTAGATAAAATTGAGCATCTGGCCAGTTTTAGACTTTTAGTAACCTATATTAATGTTAGTTACAAAATGCTTGAGAATTTAGTTGTTCATGCTTCTTAAGTTCCTCACCGTGCAATTTGCGCGGATCAAAATTTATGGTTAATGTTATTGCTTATTTATGTTTGAATGCCAGTAGAAAATTGGTGGGGAGCCAGTATACCCATCACATTCTACTGGTGGCTCAGGCTTTCATTGCCACAATTGTTGACTGGGTGTAGGAAAATAGCACAGTGATGGCTTCCAGCCACTCGATTAGTGTCATTGTTGCGGTTGATGGGACCTTAATCCTGTGGTTGCCTTGCCTATACTTGTGGTATATGTTAATGAGATTAGGACCTTAAATCAACAGTGATGGCTTTCTGCTTGATTAAACTCTTCATTGTCCTATCCAACTATTTATAGGGATAATCTCGTGCGTTTTGTGACCGAGCTTGAATTTACTTGTTCTGACCTTAGACAATAAGCTCTCGTGCTTGGCTCTCTTCTTTTTGAGTGTGAAGCAGAGTCAAGTTTGCTGAGTAAACATTCCACAACAACTTTGGGTTGGGCATGCAAGAGTTATGGGACGAGGACGTTCGGACCAAATAAACCGTCCAAAACATGACAGACCAGACGAACAAACCCAATGAAATCAAAAGCCCAGTCTTGAGATCCCCATGTGCAAACATCATGTGGTCAACTATCCCATAATTTTAAACAAAATGTGTATAAAAATATAAACTAAGGAAATTGATATTTTTCCACATGAAAAGCGTATCTTATAGCGACGGTTTTTATACATTTATAGCGACACTTTTAATGTGAAAATATCATAAAGTCATGTAAAAATATCAATTTCTTAAATGTAAGGTTGATTTATTATTATTGCGAGAGGCACATGTGAAACTATCGTTTTTATTTATAAATTTATCAATTCCCAAAAATAAATGCTTACAAAGAACTCGCGTGTAAAAGATAGCTCATACTTTATCCGTCCCTTAATATAAGTAGTTTTAGAGTTGTGTATAAGTATTAATGAAATAATTATACAATATTAAATATAATATTAATTAATTATCTATATTATCCTTGTATTGAAAAAGAATAATATTATTTATTGAATATAAAATAGTGAGAGAACTAAAATTATATTTAATATTTAAGATAATATTAAAAACTAAACAATTAATAATTATTTAAAATTCTCAAATAAGAGAAAAATATTCTTCTAATACGGCTTATATTAATGCACGACGAGAGCCCCAAAATGAGATACCCTTGCTGTCATTCAGGAGGTGAAAGTTCCTTTGTTTTTTTTTGGGAATAAACAATATCTGCATTATAGTAAGAGCAATCCTGCAAATATTATCCCAATTTTTATTCTTTTAGGTTTTTATTTCTAAAATTAATAATATTATATAAACTAAATTTGCAACGTGTGCCTCAGGCCCCTGTTATACTTAAAAATGGTAAACATATACTCCCTCCGTTTCTTAATATAAGTCGTTTTAGAAAAATATTTTTGTTCCTTATTATAAGTCATTTGAGAATTTCAAGTAAGCATTAATTGTTTAGTTTCTAATAGTATCCCAAGTATTAAATTTAACTTTGACTCTCTCACTATTTTCTGTCCAATAAATAATAATCTCTTATTCCAATACAAGGACAATATAGACAATTAATATTATAGTTAATGATATACAATCATTACTTTAATACTTGTGCACAACTCTAAAACAACCTATATTAAAGAACGAAATGAGTACTTATTAAATTCCTAGAGCATATGTTGCATGGGAAACGACATTGTAATATTAATACTACTCCCTCAGTTCCTTAATACTTCTTCCGTTCTTTAATATAGGTCGTTTTAGAGAATTATTTTTTTTCCTAAATATAAGTCGTTTGAGAATTTCAAGTAAGTATTAATTGCTTAGTTTTCAATATTACTCCAAGTAATAAATATAACTTTGGTTCTCTCACTATTTTTTGACCAATAAATAACACTCTCTTTTTTCAATACAAGGGCAATATAGACAATTAATAATATAATATACTTAATGTTTTACAATCATTTCCTTAATACTTGTGCACAACTCTAAAACGACTTATATTAAAAAACGGAGGGAGTAAACTTACGGGTACATCATAATTTTAAATAAATATATTCATGTAAAATTATAAATCATTAAATAATAAAATTTGATAAATATATACTTCCTTTGTCCCATAAGAGCATCTCAAACAGTAATAACAAAAAAAAAAATCTTTAAATTAAAGTTGATTGACTTACGTGTCAATTTAAATAGCATTATTTGTTAATTTTATATTTTGTGTTCCACCAGTCTCTTCAATTCAATAAATTATACATTAAACTCATCAAACAAAATAAATATTTTTAGCCTTTCATAAAAATTTTGAAAAGAGAACGAGGTTGCAACTTGAGGATTTGAAGGGAGAAAAAGATATTATAGATTTGATGATTGAGATCGAAGAGGTTGTTGGAGATAATTTTTCTGATGTGGCTCCTCTATCTGAGTATCCCAAAGTGGTTGAAGATGCTATTAGAGATGTTCTAATATATGACGTTTTAGATAATTTTATTTATTTCAGATTATTTATCGTTTCATATAATCTAGGAGAATTAGTTACAATCTTTCAAAATTACTTCTCATAAAAAAATGTTATAAATGAAAGATAGAGTACGAGATAAGTATGATAATAAATAAAAATTTAAGGGTATTATAAATAATTAATATTATATTTAATGTTATTCAATTATTTCTTACGTAATTATAAAATATCATATATTATGGGACGAGTGTAGGCAGGAAGTTAATTTGTTAATATTTTAATTAATAATAATATGTCATTAGTGAGTAATTTGACAGATTTCAATCAGAACCGTTCTTTTGACAAATGGGCGACGTGTCGATCTCCTGTTAAACTAACAACATCATTGATCAAATTCAATTTTCCGCATTCGTACCAAATTTCAGCTTGTTCTCGAAGAAAGCAACTGAATAATCTTGTCAGTACTTTTTATTAATTTTATTTATATCACTCATCATCCAATAATAATTCTTCCTTCCACTTTCAAACCGTCACTGTTAATTTTTCAATCCCACCATTTACAAGCAGTTTAGAAATGGAGAGAATGACGGTTTTTCTGGTGCTTGTATTGTTATGTGGATTAATACATTCAAACGCTAAAGGGGGAGACGGTTTCGACGTTAAGCAACATCTCGCAACTGTAACAAGGTCAATTCTCTCTATTATTTTAACTGTATGTATGATGTGTATAATTTCTTATTGTGAATATCGTTAGGGTTTGGATTAGTTCATGATGGAGTATCTCTGCATTTTTAATTGACTAAATCAACCTCAAGTTTTAACTTTTGATGTTGCATTGTTAATTTCTGCATAAATAGCGTGATGTTAGTGTTACAAATTTGAAATATTTTGTTTTTACATAATCTGAATAACTTGGAATCGAATTGCTTAAGCACATGGAAGAAATTAAGGTTTTTAAGCTTCAAATTTTAAGATGTTTATTTTCACTCCATTTTTAACAGAAACAATCTTTAATTGGAATTTGTAAAAATTGGTTCACTGAATGGCGGAAAGGAATTTTTTGGGAAATTTGGTTTCATATTGGTTTATTTGTACCCTGACAGGGAAATACAACGGGAAAGAAAATATTTTTATCAGAAGTGATCATTCAACTAATGGTAACATACTGCACCTTTTTTCCCGTTTGTTTTGCATGCAGATATGGTGCTGCAAAAGACATTTCACACAATTCATTTGTACCGTCCAATATTCCAGATCAATGTTCTCCTATCCATCTAAATCTTGTGGTACTCTTTAGTTATAATCCTTCATTGGTATTAAATATTTATTAACCTGTTATTTATATGGTATTTAGGACACATAAAAGCCAAGTGAAATAAGAAGTGGAGCAACTTATAATATTAGTTTTGGTTTTATGGATTGGTATATGGCTATATGCTATAGACTTGGGTGCAGGCATTGATTACAGATACATGTGTAGGAGTCTTATTAGTTGAATCGTTAACCATCGATATTTGGATGAGTTAGCACTGGAAACAAGTATATGGAAATGGTTGATTTGCTTGTGAATTGTTTTGCAGTAGGTTTACTTGAGAGTGTTAATTTATGATTTTTGCTTTTGCAATATTTGAAAATTACACTAAAGGGTATTTTATTGACTTGAGAAAACAAATAAAAAAATTGATCAAAATCAAGAAAGGATTGTTGGGGTGCTGTGTTTGTTCTGATACAGTTGAGGATCTTATGGTCTGATTTTGTAGTTTTGGGGGAGTAAGGATGACAAGATTCTTTAAAGTTGTGGCTGTTTTTCAATCTTTAGGGCATTTGCACATAGAGGACTGCTCGTATTTATAACATCTGCATCTTAACCTTTCATTTGTTGTGTGATATGAGTTTCGTAACTTGGAACCTTAGGGGATGGCTATCTTAGATTTACATTGAATTGATGTATCATCCTGCTTTTGGACTTTGTATCTTTCTATTACTTGCTATATTTGGAGGACGTTTACTCCTCTTTCCTATTTCTCACGGTAAATTCTTTTTGTTTCTTTTGCCAATTTCTTCCTAAGATTTTGTGCATTATGTGTCAACCATGTTTTCGTCATTCATGTCTTTTTTTTTTTGGTGTGTGTGTGTGTGTGTGTGTATATATACTCTTATTTCTATTTTCTTCCTTTCTGTAGGAAAGAATATCCAATTTAAGATGGGTAAAAAACAAAATAAGAAGAAGCAATAGGGCAGCAACATTATACCTTCTAATTGCATGTTTCTGTGTCTAAGGGGAAAGCTCCATTTGGGGGTTCTTGTTTTTTTAAGTAGGAGTCTTATTTATTAGGGAGAGAGAAACAAATGGGGAAAGAAGAAGTAACTGAGAATGGGTTAAAAAGGAAGTAAGCCACCAGAAAATTAAGGTAGCCAATTCCTGCTCTTGTTGCAAGAATTGTAATAGACAATGTCTTAGAAAATCTGATTTAGATTCTAACATTTCAACTGCCATTATTATCAATTTTTATGCTTTTTGATCTACAGAATTTGTAAAGAGGAGTTTTGAAACTTTGAACTCTTAAAAGATAAAATAATTAACATATCACATACATTCAAAATTTTCCATCTTTCAATTTTCTTAGTTGAAGTTCTAAGCTAGCGATCATAGTCTTAGTTGGTATAAGTTAGAATTCGTCATGAAATGAATTGGGATTGTGAGTGATGGAGTAAAAGGAGTTTCAGGAATTGTGGAGATAGATATAGAGATGCTGAGGCTAGATGCATGTTAGAGTCTTCTGGCAGACGCAGTAGATATGAAGAATCAGGGGAGAGAGCCAGCAATTATAGAGGTTTTGCTAAAATGTGTTGGATCAGATTGGTTTGTAGTTTTCAAGATCTTGTTAACTCGTTCTTCTTTTTCTAGCTTCTCTTCATTGTTACAATCGACACTAGAGGCCAAACATGGGCTTCCCTTGGCACTGACAATTGTACGCGTGTTTCTCTCATGCAATGTGGCAAGTGCTGATAATTTTATTTCAAGTGTTCTATCACAGAATGAGATGCCAGTGGCAGCCTGAGTGGCAAAGCAACTAATGAGGGATTTAAAGAATAGTAGCCTTCTGTCGCATAGAGGGCATGCATACTACCCATTTTTTCATTTTAATCAGATTAATCTTAAAAAAATTTGCTCCTATAGGGAATAAGAACAAACTCCAGAGCTGAGTTCTTGCAACCAACCCCCTAGCAAAATCCTTCTCTAACAATCCAGAAATGTTGTGTATTTCCGTAAAAATTGGTTGTACGACACATACACTTGATTTCTTCCTGCCTGTAAATTGAACTTTTTCCAGAACCTTTAACTTGTGGTTCTAGTTCCAAATTTCATCTAGATTGTGTATCGTATGGGTTAATTTAACGTAAATAATTATAGTTGATATGAACTAACTAAAAAGTATAACTAATGGAAGTTTATGTCTTCCTAAGAGTTTGTTTTGCTTCACAGGCAAGGCATGGAACTCGTGCTCCTACCAATAAAAAGATGAGAGCATTAGAAGCTTTATCTGTTCACATGGAAATCCTTCTACAAGATGCAAAAGAAAAGAAGTTGTCTTTGCAGAAAATTCCGTCCTGGATACAGGGGTGGAAATCTCCTTGGAAGGGGAAGCTCAAGGGTGGAGAATTGATTAGTGAAGGAGAAACTGAACTGTATAATTTCGGGACCAGAATCAGAAAAAGTTTTCGAGAACTCTTTGATGAAGATTACCACCCAGATGTATATTCCATAAAGGCAACTCAGGTTCGGTATATATATGTTATTTGTTTCTCTTTGTAATGTTACTTATGCGAAAGGTAAAACACTTACGTGAAAGGTTTTATTTTGTTATTGCTCAAGTGAGAAACTTATGGTTGAAATTCCATGAATGCCTTGTGGTCAAAATTCCCACATTGGAAGGAGTTTGCTAAACACACAAAATTTCATTAACCTGACTGCTATTAATTTGTTATTTAGTTTTTCTTTGTTGTTTGATCTTCATCAATCTTATTAATCTCTATTCTTAACTATGAGATAGATTCCTCGAGCGTCGGCTAGTGCTGTGGCATTTGGCATGGGACTTTTTAGTGGGAGAGGGCATCTTGGATCAGGACATCATCGAGCTTTTGCAATTAGCACTGAAAGTCGTGCAAGTGATACAATGTTGAGATTTCATGATTGTTGTCAGAACTACAAGGTATATATGTTGATATGTTTTCCTTCCACATATACTAATTGATATACGTGTACTGTGTTTTGCCTTTTCAATGGCACTTTGTTGCACAATCTATAATAAAGTAGACGTGCAAAATCTCAATAGCAGACCTGGGAGCTGCTTCTGGGTTCCTCGTCAAACAGGAGTTTTGGGCTTTGTGGTTACAATGATGAGTATCGTTTATGTGGCATACCTGATTGGTGATCATATTTAGGATGCTTAATAACCTTTATCAAGTAAAGTGCAAAGTACACCCAAATGTCCAATTAAGTGATTTTATTCTACATGTCAATTCAATTTAACTATATTACCCTTGTGTTTGAAAATCAAGAAAAAAAAGAGTTTGAAACTTTGTGGATATCATTCCATTTATCAACACATTACTTGGAGGGTATAATGAGACGCAAAATTAAAGTTTTGGTCAGTAACTCTGATTAGTGATTTCTTAAACTGTGTGCCAAGTGAAGAAGGGGACTTAGATTGGGGCGAAGGGGAGTTATTGTATTAACTTTATTAAGGTTTAAGGTATCATTCAGTTTTATTCGACCTTGATCACTTTATTATTAGGGTATAACCACCAGATAATATTCTATGTAGTTCTATGATTATAGTTAAACCTTTTTTTTAATCTTATATATACCTGATATGTGTGGATAATTAGCTGAAGTAATTAGGTAGTGCCACTTCTCTTTTTAAGAATGAGTAATAATATCTTGTTGCTGATGAATCTTTCCTTTTCCACGCTGTGCATGAAAAACTCGGTGCTGACAACCTGTATTTGGTAATAGTGATGCATTATCATTGTGCTTTTTGTGTTTGTATGGAGCGACTCATAGTCTGTAGGTATTTTTGAATTTAACTTTAAGGGATAACCCCTTCAGACGTCCCTAAACTTCTCGTCATTTTCACGTTTAGTCCCCAAACATTTTTTTCCACATACTTGGTTCACAAACTTTTTAATTCCTTTAATCTTAGTTAGTAAGTTTGGACAGAATCAAACGAAAATCCCCAAATATTTTAACGAACCGTTAACTATTAATATGGATACAAGGGCATATTAGTCTTTTCAACAAATAATAAAGTAAAAAATGAAAAAAAAAAGGAAAAGGAAACAAAAAAAGAAAAGAGAAGAGAAAATCTACTTGTACCCGATCTTCGCTCTCACCCCACTAGGTCGTGGTGTCTATTGGAATTAATGGAAGTCGCTGGCAAGTCACCGGCACCATCTCTTTGATCATTAACACAAGTACACAACTACCTACAAAAGTTGAGACCACCTCCCCCAATCTACCATTTTAATCATCGAACCGATTTAATTTTCCTCCTAAACGAATAGATATCTAGTCTAACTGAATCCATTGAAGCTACCTTCCTTCTCCACCATGATTCCTCCTTTAACGCTCCGGTCAAGATTTACGGGTCCTAATTTTCACCCAAAACTTTTGTTGCCATTTTTGCAGGATGAGTTAATTTAGGTATTTTTTGTTTGAACATAAATAATTTTTTTATATTTCGTTGGGTTTTGACGGCAATTGTCACGACATGTTTGGTGGTGGATGTGGGTTGACTATTGAGTGTTGGCGGTTGTGACCTTGAGTGGTGATTGTGGCGATGAACTCCGGTAATGGAACGGCTCAGGGAGAGAAGTTATGATATTTGCAGTCCAATACCTGAGGAACGTGAAGCACGTGACCAAGATGAGGACGTCGCGCTGTTTACGTCGAGAGAGGCCTCCATATACCAAAATCCCTTGTGGATGAGCACGGCGGTGTGAACCCCACATGGAATGAAGTTGTGAAGGTGAAGTCTCACGAGGGGTTGCTTGAAAATGACGCAATGGCGGCGTCGAATATCGACATATACGTGCACGGTCACGTGAGGGAGAAGCCGATTAGGAGTGCAAAGGTGTTACTGTCGGAGGCGGAGACGGCAGATAATCAGATTCTGTGCTTGACAGTGCAGGTTTGGAGGCCTTCGGGTATGCCCATGGGTTGCTTAGCTTGTGGGTTCCATATATGTATTTTACTCCTGAACATGTGTTCAGGTGGGGAAAGAGAAAAAGGTTGAGGTAAAATTTGTTGTTCAGACCCGACCCGACGCCGGTTGCCATGTTGCTATTTAATATAAACAAGGGAAGGTAGTGAGGGACGATTTTATCCGTCAAAGGGACGATTTTATCACGATAAGTTCAATGACGTCTGAAGGGGTTATCCTAACTTTAATGTGTATTAAGACATTATTATGTCAATGTTAATTGGGTGATAAGTTCTCCCTACTTCGAGTAGCAACTTGTGGTTTTCTTTTGATTACTAAATAGGAAAATTAAAAAACATAGTTTTGTTTTAATGCTAATTCCAGAAGATTCAGAGTTTAGATCATATCCATTATTTGGCATAAGTATGGGATAACACATGTAGGATCATTCAATTTACCTCATATATGTATTAACCAGTTATTAGCTGTCACAAGTAAAAGGTTGCCGATTTGTTCAAACAAAGCAAATTTTTTAGTTTGTAACAACACTTTTTTCTTCAAGAAACTTTAAAAAAATTATAAACTATACTTCTATTTATGCACAAAAATTTGGTTCTTTGTATTTTAATGTTTCTCTTCTTCTACACTTGGGATTTGAATTTTTAAGGAAGAACATAACTTGAGTTGTTTGTTGAATGTGTGCTTAGTTGATCTGGTAAGATACTCTTGTTCACAAGTCTCAATCAAAATAAAGCAACGTTATGCACATATATGTTTACTTTCTAAATAATGTCTAGCTGCAAGCTGATGAAGACAGATTCTTTACCTTTCACCTGTGGATGCAGGCTTTTAGAAAAAGCCAGGAACCTGCTGTTGATAAGCTTAAGAAGCCTATCCTGGATAAAATTACTAATGCATTAGTCGAGCGTTATGGGCTAAATTTTACAAGGCAGGATACTTCTTCTCTCTGGTTTCTGTGCAAACAGGTACTCCATTGACTATAAATTTAACATTTTGTTAAAACATTTCTGCATTTAATGTCTGAAACTGTTTTATTATCTGAGCATATGTAAGTTCTGAATCTGGCAGGAAGCATCTCTATTGAACATAACTGATCAAGCTTGTGCTATGTTCAGCCCTTCCGAGGTACGTGGGTTCAGTGCTTATTAGCTTGTCATGACTATATGCATTGTGCTTATTAAGTGGTTTTCTCAATGTTTGCATGATTGATTCGGTCATGCTTGTTACTTTGCAAATGATCCCATGTCTACTATCATGGTAGTTCTCTCTAAAAAAATGCTTATTGATTTTCCCAAGTGTGTATTCTTAGGTTACTTTGTTGGAGTGGACAGACGATCTGGAGTTGTTCATATTGAAGGGTTATGGTAATGCACTCAACTATCGAATGGGAGTACCTTTACTTGAAGATGTCATTCAGTCCATGGAGCAGGCCATCAAGGCTAAAGAAGGTAATATAAACTACTCCAGTTTTTCAGTTTCACTGGTTTTAATGTCTTTTCAGAAAGCATTTTCTGATTGAACTTGATTTGATGAAAGTGATTTGGAATTAAAATCAGGATAAGAGGATGCATTGAAGGAACTATATTAGTTAATATATTGATGTGAATTCCCCTACACCACCACCCCCAAACCCAAAAAAAAAACTCCTTTCTCTAGCCTGGGTTGGTGTCAGTATATGATACTTAATGTTGGATAGCTCTAGTACCAAACTCTTCAGGAAAGTCCTCACTAATATATCGATAGAATGATTATGCAAAAGCGAAACGCATAGAGTAAGATGGGAGAGTTGAACGACAAAGACAAGAAACTAAATGTGACGGCAGAGGGAAAACAAAAATGGTTAAGGTGTAATATTTTTTAAAAATTATGATGGAGAAAAATCACAATTCTTAAATTAGAATGAAGAAAAGTAAAATCCCAACCCAGAGTAGAATACATCAGACTTCACAATTAAATAAGCTGAGAAATATTGTTATTCTTTTTCTTTCCCAGCATTCCTTTAGTAAGTAATTATCCCTGGAGACATCAAACAGACTAATTAATATATTTAATTAAGTTATTCATTTCTTGTGTTATTATTGTTTGTATTAATTTCTTCCGTTGATAAATATATATATATAAATATATTGAGACGAAGCAAGGAGGTTGCTCTCTCTCTCTCCCTCTCCCTCTCCCTCTCCCTCTTTCTTCTCTCTCTCTCTCCTGGGTATCTCTAGCTCACATGCTTCAGGATTATTTTTTATTTTTTTCACTTTCTTTTTCTCTCTTATTATTGTTTTTTTTGGGGGGGTTAGTTCTTCTCTCACACATTCTCCAGTATTTTGCGCTTTCACAGTGGTGTTTGTTTCTGGCAATTTTCTTTAGCTTTGCTCTTTATTCATTTGTTGTTAGCATAAGAAAGTTTAATGCTTTTTTTAACGATGATGATAAATGATCATATTGCTTAATTTGAAACTTCGAAACAGTTAAAAATTTAAATCTTTTGTAGTGCTTTGCGATTTAACCTCCTTGCAAAGTATATCTTTTGCAGCTGTTTGTGTTACAACTAATACTGTCTGGAGTGATCGTATTAGCATGTTATTAAGTTGTAGCAAAAATTTTCTCTCTTAGTTCTCACAAGGTCATTAATTTTCTTGCATCTTATTGTTGCCAATTGAATTCATAAACAGTGGCTTCTATTTACCACACATTTAAAGATGCTATTCTTATGATTTTACCCTTTGTTATAATCTTTGCTTTTTTGTCATGTAGAACAACATGCTCCTGGAAGTTATGAAAAAGCAAGGCTTCGGTTTGCTCATGCGGAGACTCTACTTCCCTTCTCATGTTTGATTGGCCTTTTTCTAGATGGATCTGGTCAGTGTCTTTACTTTTAGGTATATTTTGGTTGTAGTTCAATGAGTTAGCTTCTGAAGTAAAAGGAAGAGGGGGGGGGGGTTTCGTAGGCGATGCGTAATTAATCTGGAAGGAATCTTTAGCCATTAGATGTGATAGAAGTAGTTTCTACTTTCTGCAGACACCTTCTGCTCTATGTTGTCTTTTGAGAATAGATGTTATTTCTTGAACATTTCAGAGTTTGAACTAATACGAAGAGAACAATCCTTGCAACTCCCTCCAAAACCTCCTCAATTAAGAAAGTGGAGAGGCAGTACAGTAGCACCTTTTGGGGGGAATAAAATGCTGGTATTGTACAGCTGTCCGGCTAACAACTTAAGCAAATACTTCGTGCAAGTCCTGCACAATGAACGTCCTGTTCCTATGCCTGTAAGATTTCTTTGACTAATAGTTTAAGATGGAGTGCACGAAATTATCATCCTTCGACTACTATGTATTTTGAAATTATGATTTTCTTTTCCAAGGTATTCATGTTCATACCACCATATAGATTGATCCGTTACTGTTAGAACAACAAAATTTACAGTTGGATGTTTAGTTGTATTTGTCTAAAGTGTAGGAATGTCACTCTCCTTTTTCCATCTTTTTGTTTTCACAAGATCTTCATAGCTCTACTATCAGGAAATTTCATTTTTCGTGTAAGCCTTGTAAAATGTTTCTAGTTTTACTTTCGGATTAATACATATCAAGCCTTAACATTTTCTCTTTGTGAATAGGGTTGTGATAATTCTAATATCTGTCCATTTGAAGTCTTCAAGGTATTAATATGTATTTGTTATGCACAATTTAGTTTTAAATGTGATAGCTTTCTCTTGTTGAAAAACTTTATTTTCTTACCTTTTCTCCAGGAAAGAATAGTTGCTCCCCATCTGAAGCATGACTACGATACAGTCTGCAATGGAGGACAGCTGGAAACATCCGAGCGTAAGTCAACCTTCTTCACACGGATGTTCAGTTGGCTCTTCTCGCAGAGTAATGATAATGCACAGTCACACAAAGTTGACCTATAGTTATTCCAAGCAGGGAGGAGAATCTTACCTTTATCCTTGTCTTGTTAGGCCTTAACGAACTCGGGGTGGACTGACCGTAGATCCAACTTGAAGATGTATCTCGCTCTAGCTCATTGAGGCAAAGTTGACATGAATGATTCAATTACGATCTGATCTAAAATTCTATCCTATAGAAACTGAGCATTCAATTTCTGTCTGGTATGCGTTACTGAATTCCAGGTTGCATATAATTTATTCAATTGAGTTGGACAGTGACTTTACTTGCATTATGTTACTTGTGGTTCATCAACTCCACCGGCTTCGTTTAGTTGACTTTGTTCTTGAATAAGCTTTGGTATGGTTGGATTTTTTTATTTTATTTTTGTAAATTCCATTACCTATGTACTGAACTTCTAAAGCAATACAAATCTTAATGTCATTTGGCTCCCTTTCATGAATCCAGTTGTCTTTAGTAAATCTTAATAACCTTAATTAATTTTGTTCTCTCTTAATAGTCATGACACGAAATAACCTAATTCATAAATGCAAGTGCATGTTTGGTTGGTGGTGGTGTTGTGATAGGATGGTATAATTGTCACATCCATCCGTTTCAATGAAAATCAAGAAAATGAAATGAATTTTTATTCAACATTTGTTTCGATCCAAACATAGCATAAAAGAGTATCAGTCACAAGTTGTATTCTTATTTGAAATTCGGGAAAAAGAAGCGTCAATGCTAATGTGGGACGGGATTTCAGCCTCCACTCCATATTAACTTCTGCTATCATATAACAAAGGGGAGTCGTTTAAATCTATTTTACCAAAAGAAAAAATTAGTTCTGGAAATAATATCCAGATGAGCTCATCATTTTCTCTGCTAAGAACGTAAAATGAATATCACGTTATTGTATCAAAATTTTCCGTTGGCGGTGAAGCATCCAATGTTGTTAGGAGTAAACAATATACTAGACTAGAGTTGTGGGAAAAGCAGCACTCACAAGGTCAGCTTCAAAACCCTCTAGAATCTGGCGTAGTGAAAACAGCTTGTCAGCTTAAGTCCCCTCATTTGACAAAAAAAAAAAAGAAACTTTACATGAGGGCTTTAAGTCATCAGACGTACCCCTTGTTGAACGGCCATATTGGAACACGTTGATCGAGTACGACTTCCTTGGTGCCCCTTGTTACTTAGCCGCCAACCAAACTTGTTGCTCTGTTGTGCTGCCACTAATACCTTTAAAACATTCACCAGTCTCATTCATCCCTGATCCAGCCTCCCCTCTCTAGACCAAGAGATTTTGGCCACTCATCTGAATAAATGTAACCCCAGCTTTGTCGAGGATGAAAAGGTTTTTGCATTCAGCATACAAGTGTTTTACCATACCAGTTGCTATGATATGAAGTTTGAGTTGGATTTTAATCAAGCTATACCTGACAGATGCTAGAAACAATTAAAGATGCTTTACACCATTGTCAAGTGTGCCTCAGAAAGTGATGAACTGAGGTCTTCTCGGGATTGTGACCTCCTGCTTTGAAGACGCATCTGACTTCTGTGAGGGGACCAGAAGGAACCCATGTTACCACTCTCAAACTGAATCTGCCCCAAGCTACCTGAAGAATAACTATGTGCAACACTGCTCGAGGACGAGTACAAGGAAGATTCAGCGAGCTCAATGCCACCACTGAAATCATGAGGAGTGCCAAATGGTCTCTGTTGGGCACTTGCTACTGGACTCAATGGCATCTTAACCCTTCCATCCCCTGAATCACCAA
This sequence comes from Panax notoginseng, assembly GCA_016801055.1. NCBI lineage: Eukaryota > Viridiplantae > Streptophyta > Magnoliopsida > Apiales > Araliaceae > Panax > Panax notoginseng. The sequence goes on from CM029014.1 coordinate 15,852,185, forward strand.
ATTTAAAATAAGCCAGCCAAAGTCAAATAATGAAATAGGGCTGTCAAATAAAAAATAATTTAACATCATAAGAAGGGATTTGGCAAAAGATTAACATCTAGACAACATTTTACACACATCACAAAGACCAGGCATCTATCCAAGCGAAACATCATATAATGGAAAGAAAGAGCATCCTCCTAAAATTTGGCAAAAGCCCGGTGCACTACTAGCCCGCCTCGTCGAGTTGATTATTGCCCTTCTTATTTGCAGTACCAATAGCCAGAGTATTTATCCTAGCAAGATACACAAGTATCAACTGTTTCAGATCAACAGCTTTAGTTTTATCTATTCTATAAAAAACTTAATTTGACCTCAACTTGTCTGTGCAGTGCAAAGTTAAAACTTTCCAATGAATTTAACATCATCCTGTTACTATAGAGAAAAATATCTCAAAGATTAACATCAGTACAACATTTTACACACATCACAAAGACGAGGCATCTACCAAAGAGAAACATGGAAATTAAGTAAATGCAGTTGTTAAAATAGACCCAAACATGTTCTACTCCACACCTAATGAGTTCCTTTTCACACTTCCTCTAGCCTTGTACTAAGGATGCCTTTTAAGGGATTAGGGTTTTGAAGCTTCATAGGAATGGCTGCTTCTTTTTGGTCCTCTCTTCTTCCTTTCACTTTCTTCTCCCCATTCTTTTCAATTATAAAAGACTCCAAAATTTGCTACTTTCAATAAATTAGCTTCTTATGAGAAAATGTAATGTTACTAAAAAAATAAGCTCTATCAAATTGTCTATGTAGCCAGCATGAACTGGGAAAATCCCTCTGCACGGTCCATCTTTGTATCCCTCTTAAATATAACCACCCCCTCCTCCCCCCCCCCCTTTGATTCAGAAATTTTCAGAAGTCACAGGTCCAGAAAATTTTACCTGAACTGATAGGACTCCATCGCTGGAACCGGAAAGGAGTTGGAATATTGAGAACCGAAGTGCTTGAACCACTATTATGCCTAAATAGGGGGAGATATGGCCTACGGAAAAATCTTGGAATCCAATTTCCCACACATGATAAGGCACAAGCTAGGAAAACCAATGAAGCAAACAGAATGGCAAAAAGAATAGCTGGATTGATCTTCATCCGGAGTATTTCATAACTGTGAGGGTCCATTCTGGTCGTAAAGGTCTTTCCAGCTTCCAACAGCGCAACCCCAAGTGTCCACGTAATACTTCCAGAACCAATGATTATATGGTTATCTGTTATGTGCAAACCTTCTCTCAACAGGAAAACAACGTAAGGTGCCCTGAAGCAATACTGTTCTATAAAGGGTTGAGGTGCAACACTATTCTTTGCAATGTCCCAAGGTTTTTCGCAGAATTCCCGACCTTTCTCTAATACATCATCAAGTGCAGCATCAGAAGTCAGATTAAAAAACTGATACACCACATAGAAGCCAGACATCCCATAAAACTGGCCATAAGGACGAGGCAGATTATCTGGAAGAGCACAAGGATACATCTCACAATCAATTCCTGGACTTTTATCAGACCATTCAGACAAATTGACTGCAGCTTTTCCAAGTAAACTGCATTCTTCCCAATTTGGAGCACCAAGAAGCTGGACAGAGATTCCGGATTTTCCTCCTTTACCTAATTTCCCCCCTCCAATTGGGGGAATCTCACCATTCTGATAAACAGAACTACAGTGAGAGCAAATGTAATGCTCTTTGTACCCAGACTGCAAACAAGGGTGTTTAACTACAACATTCCCACTAGCTAGATCTGCATTACTAATCCGTGGAAGCCTCTTAAGAAGATAAACCACAGACTTGTCAAAAGCATCATTGAGACCATACCCAGATAGTGAATAAGCATTTAGATGATGGTTGACAGGACCAATACTTAGCTGTAAACTAGTCTCATTATGGACATGGACCTCGTTCTCAAATGTAACCTGCAATGAAGAGCCGCCCAAGTCAAGTGCACCAAATGTTTCTTGTTTAGGCATAGCCCCCAACACACCAGTGTGATGGTTTAAAGCTATCCATCCAAAATATGCTTCCTCCATACCACTGATAATTTTTACCCACTCTCTCTGGCACAAGAAGGATGAATTCTTCATAATTTTCCAAGCATTGTTAAGAAGCCATTCTGAGTCTGAACTTGGGAGCCTGCGAACACCGGCTGTGGCATAAAGGAAGAGGGAAGTAGTCTTATGTGCATGCTTGGGGATTTGCTTCTCTGCCCGTTGAAGTAGAGGTTTTATTGCTCCCATTAAGCCCGATACATTATGCACAAGTTTATCAAACCCAGGCTCAGTCTCCATTCGATTATAAGCCCGCCCGCGTTGTAAATTAGGTTTACTTGGAAGGTCTTCTGGTAGGGAGCTCAACAAAATTGGGAGACCACCACCCTTTTTGCGATTAGCAGATGCCCTATACACAAAGACCCGGGTACCAGTGCTACCACAATCAAGTATAACATAGAACTTGGGTGACCCTCTAGACCAGTTAGAATAAAAGAATTGTACTGCAAATACAAGAAATGCAAACAGCAGTAAGCAGAAAAAGACCAGGATCACTCGCACCCACTTCTTTCGGGAAGAAGGGGTTCCTGGTAATGACTTCTCCTTCGAAAAACTAGCCCCACCACTTTCTCGCTGTGCAGAAAGAGGCTTTGCATAAATCGAATTCCTGTCAGTCCCAGAATTAAGATTTCCTTCTTCTGGGTCAATTTGGCTATATGCAGAGAAATCTTGCAGGGATGAGGAGAGTCTCAAAAAATTCTTTCGCCCAGATTTTGGAAAACCAAAACCATGAGCTCCAGCCAGTGGTGGCAATCCAGGTGATACATATGGAACACTAGAGAACTTTGGGCCTGACAAACGACTTGCTGTCGCAGACACAATTTCTGCAAGTCTACTGAATGCCATATTTGCATAAACTTACAGCCACCGAGTGAGGTAATATTTCATCCTAGGAGTTATGATACTAAATATGTCAACAGATCTACATCCTCTTGTCATGGTGCAGAGAGCTCACAGCACAATTAGTAGACATTATTCAGTTTTATGTGCATTTCATCAACAGAACGTGTAGCAATGATAAGTAATTAGGCTGGACCCTGCAGAAACCATGTGATATGAACCAGTTAGCTATTTGTTCTTGACAGCGTGAGTTGACTTTAACAACAATCAATTATAGGTGGCTTAACTAGTCATAACCCAAAGTAGAGTCACTTTAATTCATGAATTTGCAACATGGAAGCTAGCCTGATCAACAACTTTAAGTGTAACTTCCAACGTTTAAAAGGGTAGTTCAAAGATTTTAAGTCGGAAAGTTTATATATAGCTGACATTCAAAATTACCAATAACTTGTCACTATGAATATGTATGACTACAATACGATGAAGCTCTGATTTTGCTGTTTGTTACTTTGACCCATGAGTCATGACTCTTATACATTTCTACACCAAACTAATAAGTCAAATTTCTTAATTGCATTTTACATTTCTTGATATATATACCAAAGGGTATCACGGGCATTTCTTCAGTAATCAACAGTTGAACTATCTTACCTCAAGTGCTTCCAATTAGTGAGCAATTCAATTTTTTAACTGTTTGCAGTAATATAAAGGAGTGAAGTCTTAAAGTTACAATTATTATGGGAAGTGTTGGAGTAGTGCTTCTCATCTTCCTTGGAAAGACATATGGAGGTAAGATGGTTACCAGGAACGTTAAGTGACTATGCGTAACAAAATCAGGTACAAGAAACACTTTGTGATAGAATGCACAGGCATTTAGTTTTTTAATTCAGAAAGAATAATACCCGATAAGCAGAACGCAGGGAATAAGAATGAGTCCCCTGTTGATCTGGGGTGAGATGTCTTTCTCAGATCCGGATTTTTATTGGGCCGGCTCTCTTAAGAGATACCAAAAAGTAATAAATTTTTCAAAGCAAGAAAGAAAAAAAATAAACTTTTCCAAACCAGTTTTACTGAATTTTATGCACAAAAAAGCTGATGAGACATGGATCATTTGGGAAAGTTTCCGAGGAAATGTGATCTATATTCTATCATCTAGTCACTTTTTTAAATATTTTGTCTAACCTGATGTGGGTATGAATTTTCTTCATTGTTAAGGATCCCTTCGTAATGAAGAGCTGACTTTGAGGTGCCAAATGCTCCTGCCTGTCAAAAGGATTCAGTGATGCTGAGATGGTAACATGTTTAGCGCCTTAATTATATTTATTTGGATGTTTGGAAGGCTAAGAAAAGGATAGCCTTTGCTATATCTATCTTGAGGTCTGGAGGTCTGGAGGAAGGAGAATACGGGGTCATTTGATGCGGAGAACTATTAATCCCAAGCATACATAAACTTCTTACTACATTATCTTCGCCAAGGTTTTCCCAAAAAAATTTGTATGCTTGGGGCGCCTTTTAAAGAAGTTCTCTTTATCAAAAAAGGGGTGTAGGTAAGAATTTTATGAACTAGCTTATAATGCGATTAAGTTAACTACGAAATCATTTTCTGAAACCATTTCCACCCAATATCAATGACTCAGAGTCTAACCATGAAATCAAAATCCCACATCTGTATAAATTTTATCAACATTGCCCACCCACCAATCCATACAACTTACAAGATCAACAAGTTAGTTACTTTGACTAAAAATTCAAAAAAAAATATAATACCTACTTGCTACTTGACTACTTCACATTATTTGCAATTCCTTAACGATCATATAAAGATTCAACATTGCAGATCTCAAAGTGGGTATAAAAACCAAGTTTCTAAATACAACCACCATTTTTAAAATTAAGAAAAAAAATAACAGCAAATTCTTGCATATATAAAGAAGATCACTTACAGAATCAACAGATGGCTTTGACAGAAAGGAATGGAGACAGATCCAAAGAAGTATAAATGGGAGGGAGTCGAGTAAGAAGAAGAAGATGGCTCAAAACTGGAAACTAGTTCTTGTTTAAACCCACTTTCCAAAGATCTTGATGAATGGACCCAAAAATGTTTGGATCCAAAAAGAGGTTTTTTTTCTTCCCTTCTTTATTAATCGATAAACAATATCAAAACCAACTGCCTTTTTCCGTGTTGAACAACTCCACCGTTCTCACTTTCTCTCTCTCCTCCAGGCCGACGTTTCCCTCACTCTAACGTAAGAAGTTACAACCACTTTTTTTCTTCTCTTTCAGTAATAAGTTGAAAAATGTACATGAAACGGGATATATAAATATTATCTATATCTATAATAATAATAATAATAATAATAATAATAATAATATTTGAACCCTTTTTTCCTTCTCCTATACAATAAATTATGTCGATATTAAATATATATATATATATATATATTATATATATGAATCTATGTAAATATTATTTATGTTTGTAATAATATTGTATAGATTTTTTTTTCTTATCCAGTGTATTTATAGCATTTAGTATTGACATAAATTTATTATCATATATGGTAATTTTTTTTTTTTTATCTGCTTTTTGGGGAGTAAAATTTATTCATTTTTATAAGTAATTTTAAGATTTTAAGAAACTATTAATGATTTAATTTAATTTATCATATTATCCCAACATTAAATACTATTTAATTTATTTCTCTTTCATCTTTTCAATAAATTTTAGAAAAATATATTGATATTTTATATTCAATTAAGCAATATGACAAAATCTTAATTTATATTAATTTTTGTGTTTTTATCTAAAACGCCAATTAAAAATAATAAATGAATATATCTATGTGTACATTTAAATTCACACTCAAACAGATGGATAAAAATAATATATAAAAATGAGTGAGAAAGAATTGTAGAAAAAAAATATTTTTATTATTATTGTGAAATTAAATATGTGCATCAAAAGAAAAAGAAATAAGGAGAGTAACGTAAACTCAACTCAAGTTGAGTATTTTTGGTTTTTACCTCTTTTTTTTTAATATAGTTAATTAAACCGTTATGTTGTTTGTTACTGTTGGAAACCAGCAGGTTGAGGATTTTGAAGTTCCCGATACGACGACGTTGAAGTTGGTGCGGTTACAGTGGTTCCAGGCTTCCAGCCCGAAAAAATGTAAGTTTGTAGTCCGTCTCATGCACCTATAACCTCAGTTTGGTCCATGGGTTTGGGCCAATGTCGACTGTTTTGAAGCCCACTAACTGGTCCCGCAGTTTTCACCTATTTTTCATCTCAAAAAAGACGTCAAAAATAAAATTTTGAAATATTCAGTTTTAAAATTAATCAAAAAATAAAATTGGTATTTCATTTCGGGGTGGTCTCAAGGTGTGTCTCGAGCTTAGGACAAAATTATACTCCATCAGTATCTTATTATTTGTTTGGGAATTGATATTTCCACGTAATTTTTTGATATTTTCATATAAAAACTGTTGTTAAAGATATATAATAACGATAAAAATCGTTGTTATATGATCTATAGCTACAGTTTTCATATGAAAATATTAAAAAGTCATGTGGAAATATTAGTTTCTATTTCTTTTTTTTTAAAAGTGAACACATATTAAAAAAAACAATTAATACTATATTTTTTAGTTAAAAATATCTTTAAATGTCAATGTTCTTCTTGCATTGGAATAACAGAGTGTTACTTATTAAATAGAAAGTAATGAAAGGACAAAAGTTATATTTAATATTTAGAATAATATTGAAAACTAAATAAATTATATTTAATTAAAATTCTTAAACAACAGATATTAACAAACAAAAACTTATCTAAAACTACATTTAGAAAGGGATGGAGAGGGAGTAACATATATAGTAGACTAGTAATCACATTTTGAAGCATAGGTTTGAAATACAAATAAAAAAAATTCTCCATTCATAAAAAAATTGTATCCAATTTAGCTGAGTACCCTTACCCCTTATTTTTCCACCCCAAAAATGACTACAACTAAAATATAAGCTTGTCAATATATTGAGCCTATCATATTTTAACTTTAAGTTGTGCAGAATGTTGTAAATAAGGTCATGGTTAAAACAATAAAATATATTCTTAAATGTAACCCAAAAGTCATCAAGCCCGTCTAGCTCAGTTGGTAGAGCGCAAGGCTCTTAACCTTGTGGTCGTGGGTTCGAGCCCCACGGTGGGCGCTTCAATGTGTTTTTTAAAAAAAAATCTGGGCAATTCAATTCAATTTTATTTTTTTATTTATTGGAGTTTTCTTATTTTAAATTTTTCTTTCTAATTACATGAAGAACAACTTGTTTTGAACTAACTAGACTCATACATATGGGGACTAATTCATAACTAATAATGTAAACTTAATATTATCTTTACAACAGATTTTAATCGTCTATTCGCGGATCGAATATTGTAATGGAACCCTATTTTGCACTTTAATATAAGGGAAACTCGCAGTTTAGTTTCACAAACGGAGACTCACTATGTCAATGTACAAAAATCCTCTCTTTTTAAAAGTAATTCTTGTCCGAACAATTAAACTGCAGATTGAAGTGATTTTTTTATGTCAAATTGGTTGGAATCCTTCTTTATCTAATTTCAACAAAGAGATCGGCAAATCTCTATTATTAGTCTACGCATTGAATTACTCATTTTACTTGATTTATTGAACTTTTATCTGGATTCGATAAATTTGAATTACATATTTTAATGCCATATATTAGCACCGATAATATATTAATTCATTTATAATTTCTCCTGCCTATAAATTTTTTGATATATTAATTTTTTGACTTTATGTATTACTATGGAAACTAAATTCATATTAGAAAAAACAAATGAATTGATCTAAAATATATTAATTCATTTGTTTTTTCTCGTACCTATATTATGGAAACCTATAATTTTTTTTGGTTTAATGTATTAATATCATAAATATTAAAATAAAGTTTTTACTTAATGTATTAATATCACATATATTTATTAAATATATTTATTATATATAATAATATATATTTGATAAAAATGATATACAAATTAATATTTTATGTGCTTAGTATGTTGGACGGTATAATAATAAATATATATATAAAAAAAAAAGTTAACAAAACAATTAATCAGATTAGAATTACACGTGTACCACGTGGGAATAAAATGTTAGTAGTGTAAAATGGAGAGGTTTTAAAAATGATGATGACTCAGTCTGTCAAGTGGATAAAATAGTAGGCGACTCCTACTCAACAGAATATAGGCTTGTCTCTCTGTATTTTGACCCACTTCCCACTTGCGGTTGGGTCATTATCCCCTTTTATCTCTCTGTATTTTGGGCACTAATTTGAAAAGTCAAATAAAAATGAGGGTATAATAGCGATAGTTGCATTAACCGGAGGTCATATTAACGAGCGGATCTAAACCTTATTCAATCTCTTCCGTTAGATCTGACAATGAACGGTGATAAATGTATTTGTATGAAATAATATCCATAACAAACATTTATTATAAAATATGTCATATATATATATATATATATATATAAGGAGATGATCTATAGTCATTGTTTACCATGGATCATTTTTCAATCAATTATCATCACTCGTTCATTGTAATCACATAGGGCAAAGATTAGGAGGGAATATTAAGTATCCACAATAAGTTTTTGTGGATATTAATTAGTATATGCAAGTGTAACACCTCAGTCCCATATTAAAAGATATGAAAAAAATTTATCTGTGTATAAAAATTAAATTACTAACAATAGTACTTTTAATCATGATCTTTTGGATGAGTTTATGGTGGATTAAACTGACACAAGAAGATACTATTGGGTCAATAGCTTAGTGTCTTGTTTGGTTGAATTTGATTTGTTCTAGACTCGAAATTTGACCAGGATTATTTTATATGGTATCAGAGTCGACTCTCGAAAGCTCAAAAACTCAGGTCGAGTCATCTGATAGGGACACGAAACTAGATATGAGAAAACTTTGTCTTTATATAATGAATTAAATTATTAACAATAGTACCTTCAGTCATGACCTTTTAATGAGCTTATGGTGGGCTAAGATGACCCAAGAAGATACTATTGGGCCAGTAGTTTAACACCTTGTTTGGTTGAATTTGATTCGATTCGGACTTGAGATTTGACCCGGGTTGTTTCAGCAAGAACTTCTCACGAATTGTTTAGGTTAAAAATTGTCAGAACACTCATTCTTTCTCCTAACCCAACTTTTTTTTCTTTCTTCTATCAAATTTTAAAATTCAATAACTTTTTGCTACAAATCCAAATTTATTAATATATATATTGTTAAAAAACTCTCGTTTACATCTTTAAAATAAGATTGTTATTGATATTTTCTTATTTTGCTTAAATGACCAAAATTGGGATTAAAATTTAGTATTTAAAAATTACATCATTATAAATTTTGGTTATAATTTTTGACATTTTAAATACATCTTTGAAAATATTTTCGAGACC